>VZRU01014292.1:141869-161770 GCA_013398155.1 Pedionomus torquatus
AAAAAAAAGGAATTTTTAATAATATCAACATGTCAACAATATCGTTCTATTGAGTACATGTCTCAAAGAAGCAATGAAATAAAATAAGCCTAAAAGCCACTGGGTCACTTGTCCCACCTCCTCCTCCCCAGTTCACTGTATGAATTCTTCCTCCAGTATTTCACCTGGTGTGATTCTGAATGTGGCTTTTTCCTCACCGCCTTTGGGAGCCTGATCTATCACCTCAGAATCTGTCTCACTCTAAGGACATCTTGCCCTATCACCTGCCTAAATCCTATTTTGCTTAATTATATCCTGCCGTTCATATTAATACTCTCTTAGACAGCTCTAAATAATTCATCAATACATTTAGACCCTTTAAAATGTTTGTAAATGTTTTTATGCTCCCCTCCAGTTGGTGTTTGCCCAAGTTACATGGGTTTAAGTCTCTTAAACTTTTTTTTGTCTTTGCTTTCAAGTCTGTCCTTAAATTGTCATCTTAACTGGTCTCCGAAAAGTGTCCAATATCCTCCTTATATTAAGGTAAAGCCTGCAATATTCCTAAAGTAAGGTCCATGAAAACAGCTCAGAAAACTACTAGGCTGTATTTCAAACAGGCACACAATTTGTCAAGTACAGGTTATGCTCAACAGCCAACTTTATTTCAGTTTTATTGTACACGACATTCCAAGTCAGTGACTAGATCTTTATTAGCTCATTAATAGGAACTACTCCTTTAATCCCAACAGCCATCTTTTACTCTTCCATTTCTAAGCACACAGGATAAAAAGAAAATGATTTCCTGTGAGTCACTGAAACACGTACAAATTACAACCATTCAACAACAGAAAACTGATGCCAGAAAGAGCTTCCGTAGAGAATTAAGAAGTCAAGCAGAACATCCCCCATATAACATAACGCTTATTCTGCTGTCGTATCTTGTCTCCAAATCCCATTACTCACTCTCTCACCTTTTAGGAGCCTCCAACCATTATGACAGTCCCTGGAAAAGCCCGTTTTAGCCAACAGTATTCTAATGTAACTTGGAAGATCCCAAAACATCCCCTCTGGACACTGCACACAAGTTACTGCAGCAGCAACGGTCCCAATGGATTTTTATGTGTCTTTCCTAATCCTAGACCTGCACAAATCTTTGTATTGTTTTTCACATAATTAAATTTGTTTTCATCACGATGGATCACTTAGAATTTCTTACTGTTTCTTTATCATTTAAATTTAATAATTGGCTTCAACCTTCAGGAGTACTTCCTCCTTACAACGCAGTGTCAACACAACACAGAGAGCAATTCAATCTCCACTTTTCATCAATCCACTTACAACTTCAACACATTTAATAAAGGATGTCTCTCTTATTCACAGGAATTCTACCTGCTCTAACACCCAGAAGACAGGTAATGCCAGCCTATGTAAGGCTATATAGGGCTCCTGCCCCCTAAGAATGACAATTTAGACAAACTTTGAACACTGCACTTACAACAATTAAAAAAAATTGATTGTTGGCTCATCTCATTAATGTCTCATCAATAAAATATTAGCCTAAGATTATTCCCCTTTTCCCTGGCTAGAAGTGGTTACCAGGACTGACAGCACTATCTAGCTCTTAAAAGGACAAGGTTTTTCACCATTTTGGAATATGATTCCGATGCTTTACAACACGGATAAATACAATACTCTCCCCATTTCACCTGCACTGAGGCTGTACATTTCAATGCCCCGGGCAATCCGCATTGCACACTGACCAGCGCACACAGAATTCCCATAGGGCAAGACATAGGGCAAGCTAAACGGGAGCAGAATCTCCACATCTGACTCCTCCGGCAAAGGGGAAAGCCCAAAGAAAGGAAGAGCCAACAGATCCTCCTCCTTTTAAAAGGAACAGGACTACCATAAGCCGGCTGGTACGACGGGATCTATATTCCAAACCCTTCTGCAGCTGGGCAGTTCACGGAGCCAGCTGGAACCCCCTCCAGGGAGCTGCGGGCTGGGAAGATCTGGAGCGGGGCCAGTCTCCTCCCCGGGCGCTGGGCAGCCTTCGGCACGCCAGCTGGAGTCTTCCTCTGCTCCGGCCAGCACCGCTGGGCTCTGCTCTCGTTTTGGGGAACGCTAAGAAGCGGGGAAGAGCGTCATCGGCGTCACCACAAAACACGTCCACACTTACAAAGAGCGTGACACGGAGACGCTGCGGGGATGCCTGCTCGGCCCCGAGTCAACGGTTGCTGTGGTATAAAAGAGTCCTTCATGCAGTAACTCGGTGTCTGATGCTGCTTCTTCCCTACAAAACCAGCATGAGGGCCATTAAGAAGTGCTTGGTTAATGTAATGTTTGGTTTTATTAACGAATTACTGATGAACTGAAAGCCAACGCAAAAAGCCAGTCTTGCAATAAAGCCAGTAAATCATGACTTCTAACACTTCGACTTCTCCCCAGATATTTTTCTAGAAAAGGAATAGTATTAAGTATAGTTTTATTCTCTGCCATTCACTACCTTTTGAAAATGTAGCACTCACTTCATGTAGCCAGTGAGATGAAAATTCAGACCTAGACCTCCCTAGAGACAAACCCAACTTTTCTTGGCCATCAGATCAATCTCCACAATGTAAGACTTCAGCAGGTCTGACTCCCTCACACAGCACAGCTATGTTCTCTTCCAGGGAGACCTTAGAGCAGCCTTCCAGTTTCTGAAGTGAGCCTACAGGAGAACAGGAGAGGGACTCTTGGTCAGGAAGAGTAGTGATAGGAGACAAGGGGTAACAGTTTTAAACTAGAAGAGGGGAGATTTAGATTGGATATTAGGAAAAATTCTTTGCTGTGAGGGTGGTGAGACACTGGAAGAGGTTGCCCCGAGAAGCTGTGGCTGCCCCATCCCTGGAGGGGTTCAAGGCCAGGCTGGATGGGGCTTGGAGCAACCTGGGCTGGTGGGAGGTGTCCCTGCCCAGGGCAGGGGGAGTGGAATTTGATGATCTCCAAGGTCCCTTCCAACTCTAAACTGATTCTATGTTGAGTAAGGTGACAGAGCAACTATCCCATCGCTGATCTCCTCTCAGGTTAGCATATCATGATGGCTTGCCCTGAGTATGCACAGGAGGTGTCAATCCCATGAGTTTGGCTTTATCCCGTTCAGAAAAACATTCCACAAGAACTAGAATCACAGTTTGATTTTGAAACCTAAGTACTTTACTCATACATACACAGAAACCACAGACAAACCCTTACATCTTAAGGATGGTTACGCCTGTAAGAACTCAAAGCCTTGTAAAAATCCCAGACATACCTTAATTACAGCTGTAAATACACACACAGGATGCTACGCAACAGCAGGATACGTTCACCACTCTCAGTGAGTAACTGGCTGTGCCATTACCTTATTGATAGTGCCTTTGATTAACGACCCTGAGCACACACTACTCCCATCCATGCAGCAAGGATATGTTTCAGTAAAAAAAGTTCTAAACAAAACATGCTGGTACGGTGCAGCTATTCTTCTGCAAGATTTTAACTATACGGAGAAGAGTTTAGAATGAGACAGCATTCATTTTAATGCAGACTAATTCAAGCAAATTAGCATACTTAATAACATACTAAAAGTTATACTCAAAGTCTTGAAAAGCTGCTCTGAGTGTGTAATTAACGCTAATTCCACTGTGCTTATACAACAATCACCCTGTTCCAGACAAAAGGCCAAGCGTATTTTCTTCAATTTAAGCTATGTTAGTAATGTTATCTGAACTACTGATTGAACATACATGTGAGCTGCCACAAAATAAGGTACTGTTATCTATCACAGGACACGATACAAACAAAAAAAATATGTTTCCAAACAAGGTGAAGAACCCCCCAAACATTGAGAACTGCTACTCATTTATGGAACTGGTGTTTTATACTGGAGTACCTACCAGTTGAGAACTCTGATTTGACTGTACCACCTTAACCTGAGGAGCCTGCACTGTATTGGATACAGAGACTGTGCAAATGTTGTTTGGTTGCCTTATTCCTATCGTCTGAGTCGTGACAACGGCGGAAACGCTTCCGGAGGCAGATTGAGGTATAACTTGGGAGAGCTTGGTTTGCTGAAGCGGCTGCTGCAACGGCTGTCCTTGCAAAACTGAATGTTGGCTATTCAGTAAAGATTGTCTCAATGCAGGTAGACTTTTCTAGAAACAGAAGAAAGTCCATGAAATACAAGGTTTAGCAGGCTGACAACAAAAACCATAACATTTTGAAGTTTGCTGTGGACAGAATTAAAAGGATGCAGCTTTCTTTACAATTTTACTGCCTGCCTATTCATCAAAAAGAAGATTGAACATATTTTGTAAGAGAGAAAGTACAGTTGACATTTTTAATAAGCTTTCAATTCAGATTTAGCAACCCTGGAGATTTTGATGTGCCTTAATTCCACCACAGCAGTAAAACACAACGCTCCCCTCCTCAAGACTGCCTAGAACCTGTAGCTTAGGTCTTTGGAAGGGCAAAAAATGGAAATAGAAAAGGCAGAACCATAGGAAGAAGCCTGCTCCCAAGCACACGCTAGAAGAAGGAAGCTGCACTTCTCCTGCCATGCCTCCAGTACCTAGAACAAGATGATTTACCTGCTGAGGCTCCGCAGCAGTAGCTGTTTACTGTATTACTACAGTAATATATTCTATATTCTGACTGGATCAGAAAAAAAGTGTACCGGTGTATGCTTCATGTTCAGACCGGTTCAACCAAAAAATGAGAGTTCTAAAAGGCTGTACTGTACCTTCACCAATAAACTTTTTAAGTGGTAGCAGTCTTCTTTTGAAGTGCTCCCCCCAGGCAGCTGTAAAGCGCAAAAGTGTTTAGCCCAAGCTACAGTTCTTCCTAAACTTCTAATATTTATTTAAAAACTTAATGCCTGTTGCCAAGACAAGACTTCAAAGAAAAGAAACAAGTTAAAACTTAGCAGGATGCTAGAAGTGACTGCAGCAAAAGAGCAGGAAAAGGCACAAATAAGGATTAGCAGATAGAGAGTTTTGAAGAAAAGTTGAAGGGAGAGAAGAGAGAGAAGAAATCTGCCCTAAAATGAGAAGAAGGTTTGGACCGGAAGAAAAATGTTTTTAAAATTACAGCTGTGGTTCTGCTGGGGCATAATTAAGCACACTTTGTGTGGTTGTCTATGATCTTGCATATGGAAGCTATCTTAGCTAACGCACAAGAACCAATTAGAAGTTAAGTTTACTCCCACACACAAATTCACCCCAACAATAAATCCATTTGGTATCACATTAGAACTCCTATTACAGATTAGTTCCAGATTACCAGAAGGATCAGCTAATCAATTTTTCTGGATATTTTATATCCAGCTCTGATTTTCATAATCGCCATTAGACACACGCTGGAAGTTATCAATGACTCAAACATGGATTACAAAAACCATTTGGAAAAAGCTTATTAAGACACTTGAAGCATTCTACAGAAGTAACTTGTGACTCTTCAAAATCTTGAAAAAAAACCAATCTATTAGCACAGAAAAGGATATGCATATCAAACCATAAAGGATCACTGAATAGACAATGGATGATTCTCAGACTAGGGAGTAACAGCTTTTTAATATAAATCTAATTACTACAATGTCCCAGCTGAGGGCTACTGTAGCAGTAACCAGTCCAAGCTGGAGCCTGCACACCACCTCCAGCCACGCACACTGCAGCAGAAAGGGACAGCACAAAGTAAGAACTGAGTATTCTTGCTCTAGGCAGGCAAAGCTAGTTCCCTTTAAAAGGGGTGTTCTAAAATAACGTATCAGCATTTGCCTTGAAATAAACTTCTCTAAACAATGTTCACACTACCTTAAGGAAAGGTACGAGATATGGCTGAGGAGATGATTTGAGTTCCGATTGAAGGCGGCCTGTAAATTCTTCTGGATCAATCTTTGCATCCTTCAGGAGGAAAAAAAAAAAAAAAAAAAACAAAAAAAAAAAACAAAGGATCAACAACTAGTTCAGTTGTTTGGGGTTTTTTCCCCAGTTAATATATTTGTGTATATCTTTAGCTAAATTGGCTAGCATATCAAGAAGAACTTTCAAAGGTGAAGACCCTCATCTCCTCTGTATCTATAAAATCCTTCAGTCAAGAGCTAAATTATACACATAACATGCCATGAAATTCAGGGAGTTCCCTTGGGGATGCATAATTTAAGATACAAGGTCCCCCAAACACTCGAGTCTTTTTTGGGATTCCATTCTCTTGCTAAGATTTACATAGTGATTTCTTTTTAAAAATATCAATGAAAAACCAAGTTGTTGAAGTAAGTTACCTTACAAACTGTCACAGAATTTGTCAGCCTTTGGAATACGGTACCTTTACTTAATTCCAAAAATTTTGAAGGTTCAATACATGAACTTCATACTATGTTAAGTACATGCACAGAGCAAAAGCATACCTAAGTGTATATATAACATTTTTCACCTATATAAGTGTGTGTATAGGCACATGGGCATATCCTCACAAACTATACAACTGTAAACACATGAAATATACATGCAGAACTTTACTTAGTAGTTAATACAGGAGAACTCTATAACCCAGGTGGTATTTTATAATACTTCTAAAGAATCATCAGTAACAATCTCAGGTTGCAATAAGAACATTCATTGGCTTTCCTGGACCAATACAGAACAAGAATAAACAAAACCATCCTTCAATAAATAGAGTTATTACATTGGCAGCTCATTTTATTTAAAATGTTGTAAGTAGTTACCTCTACTTAATCTTCCTTATTTTGAAGATCTCTGTAGATATGTAACACACAGAACATCTGCGTTTTGACCCAGCGCAACTCCTTTCATTACAGCAAAAAAAATTGTGAAGACCGAAGCAATAGGTTTCAGCACATGCAAATAACAAGCTTAACAGAAAATTTTGACAAAATGAAAGGGAATTAAATATTTACCAACAAATCCTGAACCAGAGCTTTCACATTACGGGAGGTTTCTGGAGACGGTGAGTTGTGAGAAGCAAGTTTTATAAGGGTAGCTAAAAAGTTTTTGCATTTCTTCACATTCTCTTGCATTTCCTGCAAAAAGCAAAGAAAGCAAGTGTCAGATCCATGCTATTTTCCCATCAGGATCGGTGCATGCTCTGATCACTATAAACAGGAAAATGATGAAGTGGTTCCAACTCAGGCAGGACATCTTTGAAATAAATCTGCAGCTATTTTATTATTTCTGCTAGCTACTTGGCATTTTCTTCACCTCTTTATGTAACTCAGCATTATACCCCGTGAATACTTACCAAAAGAAAACAAATCAATAAAAGTAATATAATATTTTACAGTCTTTTCTGATAAAAATAACTTTAAATATGAGAAGTAACACAGCAATTTGTAGAGATGCATTCTCCTTTGAGATGCCCAATACACAACGCGCACTGTTCCCCGAGCTATCTTAATTTGTTAGATTATTGATTCAGTTACAGTTTTGTAAAAAGTAGCCAGAACAGCAAAATCAAATTAGAAATAAGTCTTCCGATATCATCATATCTAATTTTTCCTTCATCAGTAGAAAAACAAGGTCCTTTATTTTTTTCAATCCATTATTTTTACCTGGTGTAATTACTCTGAGAAACAGAAAGGTTACACTTCAGTGTCACCACAGTTTTGAGGCCCAGCAACGCGATCACAGCAAAGTCCTCAGCCTGGAGGACCTGATGACTCTGTCCAGTTCTCTCCCCACTGACACAGCTGTGGCAGGATGGGGAAAGCCGACCGAGAGGGTTCTTCCTCCCTCTCACACCCTGTACCCTGTCTGGTTGAAGCGAGGGGAAGGGTTTCTTCTTCGTAAAGCGTTTGTCACGGGAAGCATGCTTGCATGAGGAGAGAGCTATTTCTGCTTCTGAACAGACCTTAGAAGTTCAGCAAGTACTAAGAAAGGTTAGTATCTAGTATTTTAATACTTGCCTGCGACACGACGGTGGTTCCGGGAAGGGGAGAGCTGGGTATGACCTGGGGCTGTGCTGGGACTTGGGCTGTTGTGTGAGGCGGGAGCGGCAGCCGAGGCTGACCCTGGCTTTGGGCTGCACCTTGACTTTGGCCACCCGTAATTACTGCAGGTTGTTGAGAAGGCGACGTTCCAGTTGCTACTGTTGTCTTGAATAAATTTTGAGCGCTCGTCGTAGCTACTGACACCTATTAACATTTTATATTGAAAAAACAGGCAGTTATCTTCTTTTAATTCTTTCACTCAGCCATAAAGTTCTCGAGAGCGTGACAAGAAAAATGTGTTTTCTTTCAAGTGCACTCTTAAAGTCAAAATAAAACCATTGAGTTTACTTAGTTATTACACACTAATTTTGTCAGCCTTTACTGAACAGTGAAAGTCCCCATTTCAAGTTCCTTTCATTAAAAAACCAATGTACCACTAAACAATGAGTTGTATTGAAGGGAGCTCCAGGAGAGCTGGAGAGGGACTCTTGGTCAGGAAGACTAGTGATAGGACAAGGGGTAACAGTTTAAAATTGGAAGAGGGGAGATTTAGATTGAATATTAGGAAGAACTTCTTTCCTGTGAGGGTGGTGAGGCACTGGAACAGGTTTCCCAGAGAAGCTGTGGCTGCCCCATCCCTGGAGGGGTTCAAGGCCAGGCTGGATGGGGCTTGGAGCAACCTGGGGTGGTGGGAGGTGTCCCTGCCCAGGGCAGGGGGAGTGGAATTTGATGATCTCCAAGGTCCCTTCCAACTCTAACCATTCTATGATTCTATCATCATCCAAGCCCTTTAAGATGACCACGATGATGTGACTTCTGTAACTCACCTTTCCACAAACTTGGCCCTTAATACAAACAAGTCAATTCCCAATGTCCTGTCCTCAGGTTTACAACCGCCTGTACCATGGTGACAGCGGCACAAACACACTAACACGGCTTCCCAGACACACAGCCTTTTCTTCACCCGAATTTGCTCATTTCCTTGCTACTTACGGTGGTGTGGGAGAGCAGGGAGCCCCCCGGCAGCGCGGCGGCAGACGTGGCACTCACTGGCGTGGCGGTCGACTGCACCACTTTGGCTTGCACCGGCAGTCCCAGGCGCACAGTAGACGTGGCTACGGACGTTGGTTGCTATCAAAGGAAAAATAAGCAATTTGAGGGCTTTTTTAAATCCTTAGTAACTTGATACTCAAAGTTTTTAATAATAGTGATTACATAGGTAATGATTATTAACTCTAGAAAAAAGGACCAAGAGCAGTAACGTCATCTTAAATGTATATTCACAACTAATGCAAAAATGAGTTTTCCTTATGTTCAACAATATTTTTGCATTTTTTCCTCATACAGATATGTGGAAAGGATTAGAAAAAACAGGATGTGACCTGCAAAAAAATTGAGGTTACATCGATGTGTTAGTTCAGCTGTAATATTTACACGTCAGTGTTCATCAACAGTTGAGTTTACGTAATTGCTGGTAACACATATCAAACTGGACATATTTACTGGCCTTTCCTAGTGCTGCTTCGTGAAGAAAATGAATAGAGAGAGAAAATACAGAGAGCAGAACAAGATTTTCAAAATAATTTCAGATTACACAGAAACTAACTTGCACAGAAAGGGAGTCTGAGCATCAGGAGACCCTTTGCCACGGAAGGCACACTCTAACCAGGCAGCAGCTGGAATTCAAGTGCAGACAAAGGAGAAGGACTGGCTTATGGCCCTTCACTCCACAACTCCCTAAATTTGCCTCATGCAGCAAACATATTAATTGCTTTTGTAATTTACTTCAATTGGAAGAGAAATATCGAAATCTCTCACCATCATGTAATGGGACAAGACTTCAGAATAAAACATATCTCCAAGAAAGCTGTTATTTAATTCAACAAGAATGTAAGTACTATTTTATGGAAGAAATACATCAGGCAGTACAGCAATTATGACAAAAAGAGAACCAATTATTATTAAAAGGGAAGGCCTCACCGGTCTCTCAAAACCTGCATTTCTTAAGAATTGCATTCAAACACATACGTAGAAAAGTGAAGTTTTCTAAGTGGCAGGAGCAAGAAATCACAGACAATATTGTTCCTCACAAGACAAAATTAATTTTCCTTGATTTACATGTTAAGTTATATGTCTCCATAATTAATTACTCTACGAAGAACAGCTTCTTTTAGATTCTTGCACTGCCTATTAAATTCTACATCTACTAAATCTACACAAAATCCTTCTTCAAAGAACATGCAGTGCGCTTCAGACCTGTTGTTTGCTTGTTTGAGCAGCTTTCAAGATTTTTGAAATCTTCACTAGGGATGTCTTCCATACACAGACAGCCCAGAGGCAACGAACAGCATCGTCATGAACAGGCAGAATTGTCCAGGTTTTTGGAAGAAGGATGATACGAGCCTTTTCTGCTTCTAAATACCAAACCTCTCGTCTCCGATATGAAGATCACTCACTTCAAATTCCTTAAAATACGGGTAGAATCAAACTATACTTACCCAGTGAAGGCTTGCATTAAAACCCATGAATACTGTGCATCTTCTTCATTTGTTCACAATTGGTGTTTCCAAGCCCAAACCAGAGCCTGTCCCTGTCCTCCGCCCCCTCTTCCCAGCAACGCAAAGACTAAATCCACCCTCAGTTTTACAATCAATAGTGACAAAAGCCTTTGACACAACCTGGCAGAAAAATCTATTAATACATCAGCTTATCAAGATAAAAAAGCCTTATTACCCAAGATACAGCACTTCAGTAACCTGCTTCCAAACCTCATTAATGTTAAAAAGGTTAAGTATGGAAGTGGATGAGAAACCTAAGAAGGAACGAGCCCAGAGAAATCCTGAAGTGCCTGGAAATCATCAGCCACAGGTTGCCAGAAGACACTAGGAGGCCTCCTAACACCAACACTTCAAGAAGAACTGGTTAAAACAACTTAGAAACAGGACAGCTGTGCTTTCTATGAAAGGAAAGCTGCGAACAACTCGGGAGAAAGCTGCCAAAAAGGCAACAAAAAATGTTCAACTTTATATGAAAGAAAACAAACCATAACCCAATTTCAGAGTAATTCACACAACCTTTCTTACAGGCACGGCTGGTAGCTCAACCCATTATTAAGGTACCATAACACTCTCCCGTGTCCAAATTCTGCTTTCTGATACTTAAATTTCTGGAGAGTTGGTGGGGAAGCTTAACACGCTGCACTTCAGCACCAGCTGCAGAGCAACTGCCATGTCAGGGATTTGATTTTTTTCACCCCAGTAAAAATACAGCCAAATTGAGCCAAAGTGCTACTCCTTTAAAAACTCAACATTTGCACACTATTGCAGGGAATGACTGGAAGCAGAATCTAACAAGCCAGCAGAGGCAGAACCTCCCCTGCCACCCCAGCATAGCAGTGCTCCTCACAGGTGTGATGCTCCCTCTGGACAACCACCAACTGGAAGAACAGGGGAGGAAGACAGGACAGGGAGCCGTGAGTCAAGAAAGGCAGAGGAGCTTGGGACCACCAGAGAAACCCTTCAGAGACCAGGGGTTCTAAGTCCAAACCCCCTCCCCTCTGAAATTTCAGCATCCTGTGCTGAAATACCTACATAATCTACCATCAAAGCACCTTCTCACTCTCTGGTGAAGCAGCTGATCCATCTACAACCTCTAGGATTCATCCAAAGAACCTGATGGATAAAAAGCGCCTAAACTTTGGCCCTACAATTAGATTCCACCCTTGCCTCGATTGCTGAGCGCTTGTGCCACCTGCAAATTTAGAAAATCTCTTCTAATCAATAACCTTACACTATAAATTTATGAGTGGACAAATTGAAACACAGGGTTTGCAACGAGGAGTGGGCACGGCTGCAACTGAAGGCAATGAAGGCAAACGGAACACAAAAAAAAAAATTAACCAGTATTTTTAATTTAATATTTAAAAGACAGACAATTAGGCTCTGTTTTCTACTTATAAAAAGAGGCTAATAATCCCCTTAGCTGCATTGTTGAGAAAGTTGTTAGAGGGATAAGCTTAACAAAAAAACCCTACTTGGTTATTAATTCCCACTTCAGAGGGGGCTCAGATAATATGCAGCAAAAAAGCCTGAAGCCATCCACTCAACAGTGGAGAAAGAAGTATTACATAATTCTTCGTTAATTAAGACTGTCCAGCCTACACACTGTAGAAATTAAAAATAACAGTGGTACGTGGCCATGCAGCACAATGCAGAGAGGAGCCACGGGAGGTTGCTTGGGAATCTTCTTTTGTAGCATTCCTGACCCTTGCATGCTGAATTTTACAGCCTTCCTAATGCTGGACTCTTTTCTAAGAAGTTTTTAAATTAATGTTTTACATTAACATTGACATTGTTTACACTAATGTTATGAAAGAGCAAACAGAACTCATACAGGGAGAAACTTACTGCCGGCTCACACAGCAGAGACTCACCACGAAGAAAAGGAAGGAAAATGGTTTTGTGGTTAAAGCAGAGCCAAAACCACGCATTCTTCACTTTCTCTGGCCTTTCGACCCACCTGCCCTGCAAACACAAACATCTACTCCAAAAGATTGCACAAGACCCCTCAGAATTTTCTATAGAAATAGTACAAACTAGCTTATTTGATAACAGTGGCAACGCACCTCAGGGGACAGCAAAGATTCACCAATTTGCTTAAAATTCCGGAAAAAGTAAAATAAGCGTTTTCCAGAAAATCAGAATGTGTGTGGGAAAAAGCAATAAATTAATAAAAGAAATAAATAAACAAGAAAAATTACCAAAACATTAATAAATAAATACACGAAAGAGATCAACAAACAAGAAAAAAATTACCCAAACTAACAAATGACATAAAAACCCCAAACGCTGCTGAAAAGGTCAACAGGCATCAGCAGAGCGCTCTCAGATTGGAAAGGCTCGGCTTTCCCAAGAGCCAGCCCAGCTGAGAACTGCTCTCAACACCTCCTGAGACCCCAAAGGTGAAGCTGCTCCCGATGCGTCCAACCCATTCCACAGCAAAAAAGCACCCGGCTCCAGAGCAGGCGATGCCACGCGTCTCACCAACTCAAAAGACTCTCTTTTTCTCACATGTTCCATTTCATAAAAGGATGGCAACATGAAACTTAACAGAAAGCCAATGTCAAAAAACAGAAAACATGTAGGTTTGTAGCGTGAAGTTAGAATTCTGAAAAGCAGAAATGGGAAAAACACCTAAAGCAAGAAAAATGCAGCTAGAAAAGAATTGCCATCCGTATCTACATCCACACGTGCTGTCTGGACCATCTATGCAAGAAAAAAAAAACCCTCACAGGTGACTGGTAATCTTATTCGGAGCAGAAGCCTTGTTGAGTAGCCCACTTATCTGCCCAAATATTCAGACTAAACCATCCAACGTTACGCATAATCACACACTAGTAAACATACAAAAATATACAAAGCAACTTAATCCTGGAAAGGATATTTCTGAATCAAACTTGAAACAAAACCATCGCTAAACTCCAAGAGCAAATCCATTTCCAGCAGCAGTCTCGCCACAATCCCAACGTACACCATTTCACCCCATTTGCCAATTCTGGGAACAGGTACTCTAACGAAATCTCATGAGCCAGGCTAACATTAACCCCTCCCGTACCATGATTACTTCCTATTTTTTCAGTACAGCAGCACTTTAATCTTTTAACTACCATAAAACATTTTGAATTATAAATAACTTTAAAAAATAATCTATTTGTTGCTTTTTGTTTACAAATGTAAACCCCGCTGGGTATTGAGAAACCAGTAAATAAAATCTGCGTGAAAAGCCATAAACTCTAGGAATGAAAAATGGAGATAAACAAGAGAAACTCGTCAGAGAAAAACTAGATGGCAGCACCTACCTATTTTTCATAATTTCACCGGTATAAGCTTCAAAACAAGATACAGAGGCAAAAATTTAATGCAACCTAAATAATCAGTTTTAAAATACTTCTAAATTTACTTATCTTTGTAATAATTATATCTTTATGTAATAATTATCTCTTATGCAATAAAATTCATCTCGTGCCAAACTGCAACCAAACCCACACTTATTTCACTGGCTGTAATACCAGAGTCCAAAACAAAATTCCATCGAATTATAGCTTGTTTCCCAAGAACCCTGTAAGAAATCTGAGATCCTACAACATAAAATGTCAACAACATTAATCACTTCTTAATATTCAGCTAAATTCAGTAACAATCAAAACCTAAAGCAATTAGAAAACTACAATCACGAAGAAAGTGAGAACAGTTCAAGTAGAACTCCGCACAGTTAACTCAAACCAACCACATTTGCTTTAAACATAAAACTCTGTCTCATTTCATTAACTACATTTTTTTTCAAACAAGCACGTTAGCAATGAAAATGTTCACAGTACAGCAAAATTGCACTTCTTAAAGCATCAAAAGATTATTATCTGTAAAACTGGGCAACTCCATGTAAAACACAGGACACCAATTAAAAAACGTCAAGCCTCTGGTAGCGGCACCAAGAAGACAAATTTATATTCACGATCTGAAAAATTATTTGGTTTTATATACCTGAATACTTTGGTATTCAGGTATATAATATATATACTATATATATGTGTATATATATACACACACATATATGTATGTATATATATTATATATATATATATATACACACTCTTTATATCTTTGGGATATAAAGAGTGTAGTTAGCTGTAATTAATATCCCTCCATTACAGCCCTCCACAGTCTTACAACTCCTTGCCATAAACTCCAAAGATTGGTCTTACCACTCTGAGAAGGAGCAGTTTTCTCCACAACACGCTGTTAATTGCAGAGAGGCCCAGCTGAGATGTAATATTACAGAATAGAAAGTTGGTTCTGTTTTACTCCAAACTGGGATACCGTCTAATCAAAGACGAACCCAGCTCTTCCCTCCTCCCGAAATGGATTTGCCTGCCTTCTCCCCAGAACCTGTCGCAAACCCCTCCCCAAAGCTGCTCTATGTTTGCTTACATCCTCTGCACTCCCAAAAGCTCCCAAACCCGAAAGGTGTTACACACAACAGAAGCCAAACACGAACTCAAACGGCAATGTTCATCAAGCTTGCAAAATACTTCACGAGACTCAAGCAATTAATGTCTACCTACAAACACATACAAATTTTCTGTGTTTCAGTCACAGAGGAGACTAGACTCTTGAATATTATAATTCATAGACATAAGACAAGACCCTATTTTCCTTACGTTTTAAATTTCTACTGAAAATTTTTACTGGCAGAATTCAGCTAATACATGAGAACTTGGTTTCAAAGCAAAAAAAGTTTAAATATAAACTCACCAAAAAGATTATTTTTCAGTGCACGCAATCTCCTGTATTTTAGAACCTGATCCTTTTTCTTGGTAAAAGATAGCAACTACTCAAAGTTCTAAAATCTTAGCCTCATATTTGCCAGTGGACGTTCTCCCCAGAAAACCAATAAATACTGTCTGGCTATAAACCGACTCCCTACTGAAATAGAAGTTTAGTGTCTGATATGATAAACCTTTAAAAGTTAAACCTTTACAAGCTGGTTTTAAAAGGCTGTCTACCAATGTTTTTGAAGAACACTCTAAGATCAAACATGTAAAGCGTAAGCTCTGTAAAAACGAGAGAAGCATCTACAGTCACAAAATTCAATATACACTTCCCAAGGACAACATTATCATCCTTGTTAATTGCAACAAAGAAATGTTGTTGCAACAGGTCAGGCAGCTACTGCAAAGGTCTGACAAGGGAGATGAATCCTGACAAGCTACAATCCCATCATTCTAATCCCATCACACTAAAATAATCCAACTTTTGCGTCCTGTAAGAGATTTATCATCCATAAGGCCTTGCCGTTTCCTCTAGTCTCTACTAGTTTATTAGCACTAACACGGGCAAAGGAGTATCATTAATGCCTCAGGGCATTTATCTGGACTCTGTACAAGAACAATTTTAACTGACTGAGACCCTATTCCTGGCACAGTCCCACCCTACAATTCCTAGTTTGCATTTACACACTTGTCTCTGGATCCACTGCTGAAACGTCCCTTGGAATCACTACTACAAAGCTGATTTACAAACTTAATTATAAAGAAAGCCCCAAACAACCACAGACTGACATCCAAATCGAAAAGAACTTGTCTGGATTTTTGTCGTCATCAAAATAGTCCAAAAAAACCCACAAATCTTGACATTAACACAAGCTTATCTCTGAATTTATTCTTCCTGAAATACATTTATCTTTGAAGGCTTCTACAAATCTTCTTATCCTTCTAGATATCACAAATTTAAACAGTAGCTTTTTCTGTGAATAGTTCTTTTACCAATTCCATCCAATTTACTCATTGCTAAAGCCAACCTTCCAGTTGGCTACCCTGCCTTTCAGATCATCTCACATTAATAACTTATTTTCAAGTCCTCAATTTTATTCTGGCTTCCCTCTCTTCTGAGAACTTGATCACTATTTACAGTTTTGAATTAAACTTCATAATCTCTCAGGCTCTAAATACGGCATAACACACAAAGCACATAACGGGACACTCATCAAATGTTTAGCACTAGGAAATACATGTTTCAGCTGTTTCAAGAAACCCATACAACAATCAAATTAAAAAACGGTAAAGCCATTGTCGTCTTCTCTTTCCACTCAGAATTGCTTATTACTTCTGCAAAGAAAAACCTGAGGCAAAACTACCTTAAACTCTGCTCATGATTATTGTAACAGCACAGCTGCCCTGCGCCGACACCCACAGATCTTCACCTCTACATTTCACAAAGCTTTAGTCCCAAACAGCCCCAAAACTAAACAGCCTCCCTACAAAGTTTTAAACCAATGCAGCCTACCAAGTAATTTAAAAAATGATACACCTTCACCCCGAAAGTAAATTAGTTCTGAGTCGATATAAACACGCTCCACTGAGGAGCCTGGGGTAGGAAAGCACCTCCCCTGTCAATCCATAGACACAGTCATACCACAGACAAAACACACCTAGAGGCGAATCAAAGGAATCAAACCTCTCTTTTGAATACAGCCTATTAGAAAAGCTAATTACTGCAAATCCTTGTGTTGGATGTACTTGACTTTTTTTTAATTTCTCTTGAAACCCAGCCGTCCCGTGCATCCATTCAGCGCACTGGGCTATCACAACGCTTTCCATTCAGAGAACAAGGGGCACCTCCTGAACCAGCAGCAGAGTCCAGACTATGTTCTGGCTAAGACTGAGCCTTCCAGACCTCGGAGTCAGAACAAGGTCTTGAGAGACTCTATACAGTAGACTTTTTTCCTGAAATACAAAAAGAAAAATTAAAATCCTAGGCCTCAGAAAATAAACTGTTTTAGCAAATATTCCCTGTTCCAACAGCAAAAAAGGGGAAGGAAAGTACACTTGCAAAAACACGTGAGCCCGTAACCTGTAAGACAGAAGAAAACATGCTCAGAAAGTGAAGGGAAATCAAGGCAGACGTACCTGAGTTGTTGACAGGCGAAAGACGGGGCCGGTTGTGGGCACTGAAAGCCTGGGTGAAATGCTGGTAGGACCTTGTCCCTGCGTCTGGACTTGAGCCTGCATCTGAGCCTGCGCTAGAGCCTGCTGCGGCACCATCACGAGCTGGCCAGCATCCGTGCGCACCAGGACCATACCTGCCCAGAAGAAAGAACAGTAACTACTAAGAACAACACAGAATAGCAGGTAAAGAACTACCTAACTACAGAATAAAGTCATATATAGCAGTGGATATTTTTTCTTTCTACTGTGTCTTTTTTTTAATATATTATTCTGGTGTAATATGAGATATTATTTCCAAGATGAAAAGGAGCCCCCCACCAACACCACTAGCAGATAAAAAACTAATGTCCAACTCAATTTGGAATTCAAATAACGGTTTATGGAGAACAGTGATAGAAATAAAAACAGTCACTTGAGTGTACAGGCATACAGCGACTTTCAGCAGCCTAGCCAGGGTCAGCAGAATAAAATTAGAAAGAAATATTCATTAAAAGTAAACTATAATGACAACACACTAGCCGAGAAACGAATCCAATATAGGGACAATGACAGGAGGGCTTTACAAAGCCAACAGCTTTAGGGGACACGCACATGCAAACGTTAGCCCAGACACCTGCCCGAGTACACAGGAGTTGAGATTCAGTTAATTGTTGAGCACGAACACATGGACTCGTTTGGCACCCACCTACTGGGAGGCTCTACCTGTGGCTTTAGGCATCAAGAAAAAAAACAACCACCATCCCAGCCAGAGAACCAACACTCCTCAGCACCAACCGATACAGGTGCGGATATTTTAGGAAAACACCAAAGGAAATTTTTTTCAAATTAAAAGTATACTTGGCAAGTGTTTCCTACGGCTTCCTGGAAGTAAACGGTAATACTTTCAGATTATTCCCTGCTAACACGTTTCACAAATAGAGACCTTCTACCCAACACGGCCACCGCCACCAGATTTTGCCCTACCTGTAACTTAGTTTTGGGCAATCAGCAGGAGAGGAAAAACTTGAGTAAAACTTTCTGCAATCAGCGGGACAGAGAAAGGGAGGCAGCAGCTGAGCTGGCCCCTGCTCGCCTGGAGCTTCACACTCCCTCGGTATCTGCGATGTGCTTCCTCCAGGTCTCTCAACATTCAGAAGTGGTTCCCCAACCCAATTATTTTACAAGAATTTCCACGCTAGTTGCAGAATGCATTATAATGAGGTAATCTAGATAGGATATAACATTTCTCCACACAGAAAAACATCTTGCCTTTAGCTACTACAGAACCAAAAGTAAGGATCTATAAAGTCAACTTCTGTTGATAAGTTGCAGAAACAACATCTACCAACTTTATCTCTACGTGCAAATTGCTGCATATGTTTTTTTTTAACTTTTCAAGGGAAAACGAAGAAAGTACAAGTTCACATCCACATCTAAATATTAGCTTCCCAGAAAAAAAAAAAAATAAAGTCACCTCAGTAAATGGCCACAGTTTGCAACATATTGAGACGATAAAGAAATCTGAACAGCATCCTATCAGCCAAGCCACTAATTTCAAAAGTACCTTATGTCAAGAAAGTCTTTCTTTCAGTCCCTGACACAGAAAAACAAGTCCCAGACCCAGAACGAACCCGTGAGTGAACGGCAGCACCAGTGAGAGCCCTCGCTCAGTCCCAGCCAACCGCCACTGCTGAAAGCACCGAGAGAAGGCAGATTTCTGCTGCTGCAGACTAAAGACAACCTGGCTGTAGTTAGTCGGGTCTTCGTGAAGCCACTGAGCTTTACACGGGTGCAGTAGAATTCTCGTAAACTATGGCCAAAACCACAACTACTAAAGGTCTACCTCAAAGCACGCTGCTACACCACTGCTTTTCTGCTCCACTTACCTGCGCTAATGAACACCAACTATTCCAAGAAGCGTGGTAGAAGTAAATTGCTTCAAACTACATGAGTATCTCTACGTATTATCGTGCTATCAGTATTAACAGCCAAAAAAACCCAGCCAAACCTCCTTCAAATGCCAAAACATCTCCTAAATCACGAAGGCACAAAGTTACCGACTTTTTACAACGGGGGAACCCACAACAGGGGACCACAGAACCCTTCAAGCTTCAGGGGAGTCACCCCAGCGTGGGAGGGGGCGCGGGGGGGACGCTGCCGGGCTCAGCCGCCGGCCTCGGGCTTTCAGCACTAAAAGTTCAGAAACTAAAAGGAGAATTGAGAAGATGCGACGGTTCCTCCAGAGTTGGAACCCAAAGCCGGGGACGCGCAGACGCCGAAACAGAACGATTTAGACTGAATTACAGGGGGTCAGCCCGCATCTCACCACCTGAGCCGCAGCAGGAGGGGGAAAACTTTCCAAGACCACCGAGAGTTGAAGCAGGAAAAGCAAAATAACGATGAAGGACGCCCTCCCAGGCCCACCCGGAGCTCCACCTCGGGCTCCCCACGCCGGGCAGGACGGCTCCCCTCGGCCTCACC
>VZRU01014293.1:2012-21930 GCA_013398155.1 Pedionomus torquatus
GGGGGTCGCAGCCTAGGGCAGGTTCTGGTGCCCCTGGCAGGCCGAGAGAGAGGTCACCGAGGGGGTTGCACCCCCACGCACGGCCGCCTCTAAATAGATTTTGGCTGCCCTGGCCTGCACCCGCGTCTCAGTCATAAATTCCTTTAGCAAGGAATTTGCCCCCAGCTAAACAAAACTAACGCCTTCCCGAGCGGTGGTGGTGTTTACTTAAGATAAGTTTAGCGATGTGAGCTGCTGAGGCCGATGCCAGCTGCAGAGCTACTGAGCGTTTGGGAGCAAACCTGNAGGAGAAGCTCGACAAGGCCCTGGGCAACTTGGTCTGGTTGGGGGTGTCCCAGCGACTGCGGGGAGGTCAGACTAGATGACCTTTTGGAGGTCCCTTCCAGCCTGGATAATTCTATGGGCGGCTGCACCGCATCAGTACATGGGTTCGGGCTGCTTGGAGTGATGGGTCTCAGGAAAGCGGTGACAAGACTTTGCCTTTCCAAGTGCTCCCCAAATATAGCCTGGAAGGAGCCGGCATCCAAAGATGAGAGGCCATATGGAAATGAACAGGTTTGGAAACCTTAGGGCTCCGCTTGTAAAGTGTGGAGTGTCCCTTCCATCTTCCTAAACAGTGAAATGCATTTCTAAGGTTTTTACTCTAGATGGGGACTTAAGCCCAAACTTTCCTCACTGCACCACTGATGCTGGAAATGAAAACAGAACCAAACCAGAAATCTCAGTAGACATGAAGCAAATGTTGTCCCCCTGCTATCCTCCCAGCTCCAACCAGTCCAATCTGCAGTTTACGGGGATTGTACTGTGTAGGGCTGTAAATGGAGGTGGTTCTTCTCAGCTACTCCCCTGGCCCACACTCAGCTCTTAGTCCAAGGAAGACTAGATATCTGGGACCTGTCCACAGAGGACAAAACACCCCTGCTGTCTCTGGCCTTTACTTAGCTGATTGTTTTGCTTGTGATCTTCCCTGCTGCTGGGAGCAAAACAGCATAAACTTAAGAGATCACTCCAGGCCCCAGCCTCTGGAGACACAGTTCCCAGCTGAGGGATGGCTTGTTTCCCATGCTCCTTTTGGTAGAATTCCCCGGGGCCTTGAAATTATAGAGTGAAGCAATTAGCTTAGCAGTCTATTACAAATGATAGTGCAAGCTGCAAAAACAACAAAGAACTGTAGAGAGGATCAAGAGAAATATCGCTGCCAGCTGAGAGGCCAGAGTCCAAAACAGATGTGGTAAAGGACATGAATTTCTGAGCCAAAAAATCACCAGCAAGATCTCTGGGAAAAAAACACAAGTAAAAATAGTATGTCATCAATGCTCTATGTTTCCCTTTTGAAGTCATAGTCTCTGTTTCTTTCCCTGCAACCCAGCAGACTAGACATCTGAAAAAAAAAGCACAGCTGAGATTTCTAATGTGCTAATTCCAAAAGCAGAAATTTTAAGAAAATCAGTACTTTGTCCACAAAAGCGTTACCAATACTGCCATCACTTCCCTCCTCACTTAGAAACCATTTTTCCAGTAAGCTT
The DNA here is from genome assembly GCA_013398155.1 of Pedionomus torquatus. Lineage (NCBI taxonomy): Eukaryota > Metazoa > Chordata > Aves > Charadriiformes > Pedionomidae > Pedionomus > Pedionomus torquatus. Next base: position 3,539 of record VZRU01014293.1, read on the forward strand.
TGACTAGAGTAATTTAACCAAATGCATACTTCATGTAAAGTAAGAGAAGCATTAAGTTTGCAAAGAGCACTGGAGTACAGACTTCCTCAGGGTCCCTCTGTTTTCCTCTTGACAGATTGTGTGTCAGTGAGTGAATCCCTGCCTTTTTCTGATGTGCTGTCAGTCTCTGGTGTAATTTCCATGCATTTTGGGAGGGTGGAGACACAGAAAGATCCCTGGCATGCCATGGGATCTATGGAAGGAAGCAGAGGTATGGTTACGGGTTTATTTGGAGACATGCATGAGTACCAATTTCCTGTGTGGAAAGAAAAGACTGTCATCCAAAAAAACATGCTTCATATTTTGCACAAACTTGGCCTGGGAGCCGAATAGCAGCCTCTCCCAAGCATGCAACGTAGAACACCCTCTGCAGCAGCTGATAGTGATGGGAGCAGGGCTACGGGGTACCCTGAGGGACCTCCTCACAAGGGCAGCCCCTGTTGGGGGAGCTGGCAGTCTTTCCCTAGTGAAATAGAAGTTATGCACATGGCTTTGGTTTCCTTGTTTCTTCCCCCAGGGCTATCTTTCTGCATTGGCAAGTCCTGAGAGCCTGACAGGCTCTCTAGCTATCTCATTTAGTTCTGGACAAAAAGCTAGGGAAATAAGGATGGTTCCTACATGTGCTTCCAACCTCAAAGCTGGTTAATGGTTCTGAAATGAGAGCTGGGGCTCCAGCACAGCACACGACCGCAGTTGCTCAGGATTTAATCCGACTGGCTGGTTTTCATGCCCCGGGTACAGATCTGGGGGCATAGTCCTTCTCTTATTGGCTTTAGGAGAGAAGCCTTCCCCCATCCCAGCTGAGTTAAAAGGGAAAGCAAAGAGGTTGTCTTTATTTCCTGGAGTCAATTGCGCACACTGACGATGGCATCTGAAAAGGTGAGAGCTTGGATGGGGTGGAAGGGTCTGTGAAAGCTGCCTCGGTTGGTGCTGGAGTTCAGGTAGAGATGAGCTGTCTGCTCTCTTGGCAATCATCTGGAACAGCAGTAGCTCTTCTCATGTGGAAAGAGGCCCGGCCCGGTCCGGCATGGCTGGAAAAGCCATTTAATGCCACTCAAACAGCCAGTGCAGGTGCTTGATATAACCAGTGAGGAACTGGCTTTAAAAATCCAAGATGGGATAAAAGTTAGCAACACCCATTAGGGACAAAGAGGGAAGCTTTGTAGGCGATAATTTTAAGGTCACTTGTGCATTGCTGGGAACATCAGCTGCAACAAAATATTCCAAGGGCCAGCATGAAAGACAGTGACGCTACCTGTACCCCCAAACCAGGAGCAGTCGCTTTCAGAAATGAGCCCTCTCTTCCCCCAAACCTCGCTCTACCCTGTCTTACAGTTCCTGAAATGCCTTTTATTCATGCGTTATTCTCTTTACAATACTCTGGTGTTCCCACCATATAACCACTTTATCTGTCTTTGTCTTTCTCTTCACAGCCAATACTTTATAGCTATTTCCGAAGTTCCTGCTCTTGGAGAGTAAGAATCGGTAAGATTCAGTGTTGCTCACTGTTTTATTGTCTTGGTGTTATTGCAGTGTCCTCCCCTTCACTAACAGAATAATCAGTCACTTATTAAGAGAAAGATAAGCAAATGTGATCCCAGAACAGTGAGGCATTTCCCTCCCCTTCTCTGGAATGGGAGGAAAGGGAATGCCACAGCCTACCTGGAGCAGGAGGAAGGGGTAGGAACAGACAGGAGGGCTTCACTCAGCCTGCAACTGAGTAGCTGCTCCTTTTGTAAAGCGAACATGATGCAGATGGCTTATTCTTCCATGTTATCTTAGAAGGGCCCTATGCTCTGTTTTCACACCGATACTGCCTCGGACTCTGGTCTTGAGAGCTAAGCAGAGCTGGGAATGGTCCCTACTTGGACTGAGACAGTCTTAAGCAAGGATTTGCTGTTGAGCCCAGGTCCCCTTTATTTTGAATAATGCAATGGTTTTGCCAGGACTGATCTTTAGTGCTTTGGTCTTCCATTTGCCAGAGCACTATCTTCTCAGTGGACCCAGGCTGCCTTTCTTGAGGGATAGGGTCTTGTTTTGGTTTGTTTTAAAGCTATTCTTTTTTCAAAACCAGTGAAACTGGTCTTAGTGTGCCTGTCTAAAGCTGTATACTCTGCTTTCCCTAGCACTGGCTCTGAAAGGGATTTCCTATGATGTGGTGCCAGTGAACCTCTTGAAGGATGGGGGGCAGCAGGTAAGGATACAGCTACCGTCGCTCTTTCCAGGGGTAATGAACTTGGGGATCATTCAGAGAATTGGGACTGGCACTAGAAAATTCACAGGCAAAGTCACTGAATTCCTCACCACTCCTCTATAATTAATAGTTGCTTCCAGCCAGTATTCCCTGGCGTGCAAAACAGGGAGAAGATGACTACAGGAGACCAAAGGTTTTCTCCTCTCAAACATCTGTGACTGAATTTCATAAGGTTGAAGATCTTTTGCTCCTGCTTAACATGATATAACTGAACATATCTGGCACACAGACTTCAGAGAAGCTGCACTGTAATTTAAACACAGACTTGACCTTATCCAATTAGCACCAAAAAGTATGTGTGGCGGGGGATATGTATCCAAAAGATGCTAAATGATAGAGCAAGGGTCCGCAAAGGGTCTGCCAGAGGAAGGGGTGGGTTACCAGAAGAGATCTTAACTGAGAACTTATTCAGGGGGGCATAGCAGGGAATTGTGCATCTGGCAGTACCAGCAGCTCAATGTGCCGGTATGGGCTAAGACAGAGCTGGAGAAGTAGAACAGTCATCGTGACACTGCTGCAGTACCACCCACCCTGGGCTTTGTAGTGAGGGTTTATCAAGAGGTAAGACAGTCTGGCCCCAGGTGCAGTGATCCCTGCACCCCAGCGAGAGCTTGCATTAGGCTAATAGCACAACATAACTTCCTGCAAATATTAGCACTGAGGTAGAGGGAAAAGCTACATAAAACAACTAGAATAGTTTGGGAATTGGGTTCTTGGGGAAGAAAAACGCAGAAGAAGAATTTATTATTGCAGTAATCTCGGGTCTGTTTCCACAGTTTTCTGCTGAATTCAAGGCAATGAATCCAATGCAGCAAGTCCCAGCCTTGAAAATTGATGGCATCACCCTTTCTCAGTCGGTGAGTTACCAGGCCAACATTCCTGTTAACTATTCACTCAGGCTGCTGCCCAGTCTGGAGGGTATGGCTGTGCCCCATATTTTCCCCCAGAGTTCTCATCTAGGCATTGGAGGAGAAGAGACAGCATTTGCGATAAACAATCGCACTTGGGGTCAGAAATAGCACATGGTCTCTACTGTGAAACTGCTGTCAAGGATTTCAGCTCAATTCAGCTTGGGGTTGTAACTCCACATTTCACTGAACAGCTTGTAGGATGATGTAAAAGGCTGTGCCACCGTTTGCCTGAAATTACAGCTGAGCTAAATGACAATGTCCCAAGCAGACGTCAAAGGGGATATTCTGTTGCTTGGATTGGTAACAAACTTCATTCCAAAGCTGTTGTACTCTCTTGGATCAGCTCCCCTTTCCTAGGTATTCAGGCTGTAAACGTATCCTTGGCTTCCCAATAACCTCTCCTTGTCTCTTTGCTCTTTACAGCTAGCTATAATTCATTACCTAGAAGACACTCGTCCTAACCCCAGGCTCCTGCCCCAAGATCCAAAAAAGAAAGCCCAAGTCAGAATGATCGCTGATCACATTGTCTCCGGCATTCAGCCACTCCAGGTATTGCCTCATCATAACCATGCAAATGAGAAAAACAGATGGGTTTGCAGGAGTCTGGATCTCTGAAAAACTCAGTCTCTTTAGACTACTGCCAGCCAATAGAGCAGCAGACCATAAAACTGTGTGTTAGCAGATGAAATTTCTGCTTAGCCTCCGCCTGATCTGTTAATGACAACAATACAGTATTTCCTACAAAGAACATCCTGTAGCACCTCAAGGTTCTTTCCAGAATCAGCTGAACCCATAAAGTTTTACTGCTGGGTCTAGGATGTTTTAGCAAGAAGACAACTGAGCAACCCACAGAGAGGCAGATGCAAAGGGACACCCCGGCAGCTGCTGCAGGACAGTTCCAAGAGAGAGATACAGCTGGGTGCATGATTAGGTGAGGGTGAGGTCAGGGCTGACCCAGCTGGCTGAATGCAGGTAAGGGGCTCAGGCTTGGCAACTCCTCATCTCCCCTCTCCTCCACTGGATGAGGCAGTGGGTAAGATCCAGCCAGCAGTGGTCAGTCTAACCGGGGGATTGCTTGCCTTTGCAGAACCTGAGCGTCCTGAAAAAAATGGGGGAGAAAAAGACGGAATGGGCTCAGAACTGCATTGCATCTGGCTTTCAAGGTGCGTCCCACATCTAAAACAATCAGCACTTTAACTGACCTTTCAAAATGCTGCACCACTGACCTACTTTCCTCTTCAAGCAGAACAACAGATCTCTGTTGATGGTCTGGGGTCCTGCCCTGCAGGCAGAGACAGTGCTCTTTCTGCCCAGAGTCCCTTGCCCAGGACTGGCAGGTCTCCAGGGTCCCGAGGAAAGGTGCTGTCCACAGAGTGGTTCCACCGCTGCACATGGAAGAGGGGAAACCTGGGGCCATCCTGTACACTGCAGCAGTTGATTCATCCTAAAGCACGAGGGGTGACAGCGCTTCTCCTTTCCACCCAGCTGCTCCCAAACTAGTGCTTTTGCCTTAAAGTTCTGTCAATCTATATTTATATGCCTTTGTAACCAAACAAAAGATATCTGGCAGGTAAAGATAGATGGCAGACTCCCACAGAATCTAGCAAGTAGCAGAGTATTTCTTTACCTCCCTGGCAGAAACAGGGTGCTTTTTGTATCCTCAAAACCGTTTCCCCTATATGCTGGAATGGCAGGCCCATCTTCACTTCTGCACAAACACAAACTGACTGAACCTTTGCATTTTTCCCCTCCTCGCTCACATATCTCTATATCATCCTTTTTAGTATTTCAGGTGCATTGTCTGAAGCAGCTGAAATCACCCCGGGTCCCAAAAAGTTGAAGGATCCCAAAGACTCCCATAACTATACTGTTGTAAAATTTCTGCTCCTTCTAGGTTGTCCCACACTGATTCCTTTTCATACTCAGCTCAGGGTCAAAATGCTCTTGTTCATAATTCCCAGTCTAAAAGGTCTTTGTTGCCCCTTGCAAATGAGTTTCCAATGCCTCACTCCATTGTACCACCTCTCTTGGCAGCGCTGGAGCAGTCTCTGAAGCACACTGCTGGGCGCTACTGTGTGGGGGATGAAGTAAGTATCTGAGAGCGTGTTGTGTACCATTAGGGAGCTGAAAACCCCAGTATATTCCATAAAGTAGGAAAGGAAATTAGTTGTTGAGACACAGTAGAATCCCATCCTGTGACAGGAATTACATGTGGTGCCTTCACCATAAGAAAAAAAGCGGCATGGATCCTACTTAGGCCATTACTGCCTTGTAAATCATTATGGAGTTGTTTACTTTTCCCTGCCTATAAAGTGCAGCTGTATCTAGGCTTTGGCTGCTACTAGGGGATGTGAAAACAGATTATATATATCCATATATTTTCTATAAGAGATCTGGAATTCAAATTTCCTGTAATAGCTTGGCTCAAGGAACACAGGTGGAGTTCTTAGCTCAGCTCTGTGGAACTTTTAACCAGGTTGTATTGTATTTTTCTGCTCTGTTTGTCCAATGTTAACATGGACAGATTTCAGAGAGCTCACACACAAGCTGTTCTGACCCTTACCAAGCTAAAGGCCACTCAGGCAGTCCTGTTTGGCAGGTAATTGGACCTTACTACAAACATCTGGGAAAAAGAAGGCTCCTGCAGCATCCTGTGATGCAGTGAATGACGGGACCACAGATTGTCTAGAAGGGGGAGCCTTAAAGAATTAGAGCCCTTGGTGGGCAAAGGCTAGTTACAAAATCTCATGCTGGAGAATATGTGGCCTGAAAGGCACACAGAGCTTTGTGAGCTGGGAAGTGGAGTTGAGGCAGCTGCCTCTGTGCAGACAGCTGTAGATCAGCAGACAGCTGTGCAGATCCGTATTGTCCTTGAGTCTTCTTTACAGATTGCAAGTCCCTGAGCCTGTGTGCAAAGGCCCTATTGCATATCAGGTCCTGACATTGGCAGGAGCTGCTTGATACTTCTGCAACACAAACAAGCAAAATTTCCACATCTTTCCCCTCCCTCCATCACCTCCCTCTGCAGCTTGCCAGCAGCCTTGTTTGCTCAGAGGCAGTTGCCATAGAAGCACCATATCCTTGAGGTCACAACAATCAGCTGGAAAATCAGGAGCTCCCTAAGGCTGATGGCTTCTTCTTTTAGGAACTCCTATGAAGTCCTTTCCTTGTACTGTCATCATATTATTTATGCTGGATTAAAGAATGGGATTGTTGTGACAGCTACTCCTAAAATAATTTCTGCCCGACTGTCAAAGTCTGCCACCACAGTGAAGCATGATGGGACAAGACCTGAGTTACTCTGACCCCTTTTTCTTTCCAACATTTGCAGGTTTCCATGGCTGATCTCTGCTTGGTGCCTCAAGTTTTCAACGCTGAAAGGTAACTGAGGCTAAACTCAAGGTGCTCTTCAAGGGCACGTACTCCTTGTGCTGGGCTGTCACAGCTTACCTTCTGCTGCTCTTGGGCCTGTTAGGAAAACATCCTTCCTTGTTTAGTTGCCCTATTAGTTACAGAATTTTCTCTGCGTGAATTTTCCTATGTCATAAATACTGTCTCGTTTGGAAGCTCCTAGAAATAAGGAGCTAGGCTGTCTTCTCAGAGGCCCCCAGGGGAAACCTGCTCTATTTCGTTAGAAAAGTTAAGATTGCCTGCGCTCCCTCCCTGTTTGCTACACTGCACACAGGGAGAAAAGATCAATCTGACTATATTTGTTGAAAGCCTTAAACCTATGCAAGTAGTGGCTGCATGATTTTCAGGAAAAGCATAATGCCTTCTTACCCTGTGCTGCAGACTCTGGAAAAGCCTAGTGAAGACAGAAAAACTAACTAACCTTTCCTCTAGCATGTGTTTTTAAATCTACAAGGATGAACTTTTTCTCTTAATGCACAAGTGCCTCAGCCTGTGAGATTCTCTCATTCTGGACAGGCAAAGCATACGACTCTACCCTTCTGCTCACTGCTGCACTGGCTATCTGAATCAAGACTACCTCACAAACTCTTTTCTTTTTTACAGATTCCAAGTGGACATGGGTCCATATCCCACAATAACCAGAATAAACAAAGCTCTCCTGGAATTAGAGGCATTCAAAGTCAGCCACCCATCCCGGCAGCCAGATACTCCCGCAGAGTTGCGAGCATGAAGCCCTTCTACTCATTTAATCAAGTAAAGTGAAGTGTTAAAGAAGACAACAGCTACAGCTTGAGTAGGACTTCAGTACCAGCAGGAAACCCTAGTATTATTGTGTGGGTGGGAAGAAGGACAGAGGACCTGGAAGTAGCCTGGATAACTTACAGGAGCTATGCCCATGCTGGAAAGCTTGCAGCTACTTCTGACTACGTTTTTCTTCCTATCTGATCTATCTCTGTGAAGCGGATTAAAGCAGAAGCATCCATAATTATCAGAAGTCCCCTTTGTATGGCTTTGGGTTGGGGAATCTGGCCACAAACAAGTCTTATGAGGAATGGCTGAGGGAACTGGAGTTGTCAAGCCTACAGAAAAGGAGGCTGAGGGGAGACTTTATTGCTCTCTACAACTACCTGAAAGGAGGTTGTAGAGAGGCAGGGGTCGGTCTCTTCTCTCAAGTAATAAGTGATAGGACAAGAGGAAATGGCCTCAAGTGGCACCAGGGGAGGTTTAGGACAGATATTAGGGGGAAAAAAATACACTGAAAGAGTTATCAAGCATTGGAACAGGCTGCCCAGGGAAGTGGTGGAATCATCATCCCTGGAGCTATTTAAAAGACAGGTAGATGTGGTGCTTAGTGATACAGCTTAGTGATGTTTTTTTTGGTTAGTGTTAGGTTGATGGTTGGACTTGATTTGAAAGATACCTTCCAACCTAGACAATTCTATGATTTTATGCAACAACTGTGAGGCAATGAGGCAATTCTGGACTCCCCACAGGGGCTTTTTCTTTCTACCACCTACAGACAGAGAATCAGGGAACCGGTGTACACAGTGCACTACTAACCTAGTGGGCCTTGCTTGTCCTTGCAGCTGCTTCAGAACTATGGCGCAATCAGTAAAAGCTGGTCTCTGACAGAAGACATCTTAATCCCGATCCTTGTTGGGTCATGCAGGTCTTGCAAGAGCCAACAGTCAGCAACTCTGCCACCCCTTGCATTGACAAGAGAATTTCCATCCGGGACAGCTGATTTGTACCTCTTCTTTATGTCTAGCAGCAGTCTTGCAGAATTTATTATTATAAAGGTCTGTCTAGAGCAAAGCCAGGTCATTATGCCCCAGTCAGCAAGACACAACCAGCTCCCTCCCATATGCTGAAAATGATGGTGTTCTCTTTCTTTTCCCATCCTCAAGCATCACTCTAGGTGTTTTTCTAGTCCTCAGCTGCAGACTATTTCCCAGGGGAATCCTATCCCAGATTCCCTTCTGGGGAGGTTTGAATCACGCCTGTACTTTCACTCTAAGGACCTTCCAAGTGACAAGAGTAAATCCCATTCCACTCATCCCAAATGAAACCCAACATCTGAGTCACCTTTGAAGCTGAAAACACACCAGAAATTCCAGCCCAGAAACCTGTAGGGCAAGAAAGGAAACCCAGAAGCCTGCGACTGTGTTGCCACACAGGCTCAGTTCAGATCCCGCTGAATCTTTTGACAGCCAAGCCCAGATACCAAACCAGGGATATGGGAAGGCATTTCTGCCAGTCAGGGCAACTGATACACATCACCAAAGAAAGCAATACCCATGGCCTTCATAAAGGCTTTATGAACCCGTGATCTCTTGTGCCAAGGCTGCATTTACCTACATATAGATATTTGGACTCATTGCTTGGACTCATTTATTGCCATCCATGTCTGTATTCAGGCTGGTGAAGAGTCTTTGTTGTTCCAGGCTCATTCTGGATGTTGTGCGTTATCCTAGGTCCAGCTGGATCTTGACCGTGCTGTTGTAACAGGTCCCCGCACAGTTGGAGCCCCCAAAGACCAACACTGTGTGCAGGTTATGCTCCTCTCTGTTCTCCTTGTCCAAATCGATCAAGTGGGCAGGAGTCAGGTCAAGCAACGTGTGGCCAGCTCGAGGCACAGAGCAGAGGTCACGGTGGATCACCGTGCTCCATGAAAGAGTATCTGAAGTAGACAGAAATGGACCTGCTAGGTGTTCAGAAACAGCACTGCAACACCATAATAACCTTGAGTTATGGAAACTGGGAGGAAGAGTCACTCACCTAGGTGGAAGATAAAGGCATCCTGTAGGGCTCCCCTGGCATTGCAGCCTCCACTGATCAGAACCTTCTGGTCCGACACAGCCAGAGCTGCATGAAAACTGTGACCAAAGCAAAGCTGAAAAGTGACTACAAGGAAAAGCTGCTGGAGATGCCTCGGTCGGCAATGTGCAGAGGTGGGCAAACTTCAGCAGGAGACTGGGGGCTTAAACTGCAAAACGGAAATTAACTTCTGCTTCTCTTCTGCCCTGACCTACTGAGTAACAGTGAAAGAGCTGTTTGTTTGCCTCTGCAGGTCAGACCACAATCAGGCCTGAAAAGCACCTCATGATTTCAGAAGCAGCTATCAAAACTCCTGTGTTTTGCTCTGTGGAGTGAGACAGGAGGCAAGCCAGGCTTTGTGATGATTTAGGTCATTGTTATAGTAATAGTGTCTCTTCGGAAACAGCATAATCCCAGTACAAGAATTTCTTCCTCTCTGTGCGTCTGTTGTACCCCAGCTACTGTGGAGACCAAACAGCAGGCAACACAGTTTACTAGCACATGGCAGAAAAATTCCTAACTTGAAAGGCAGATTTCCAGGGAGATTAAGAGGTCTGTACCCCTACACACACCCTACAAGCACCAACTAGCACAACACAGGAATTTCTGGTCCCACAGCAGAGGGGCCATCCACTGTATTTTGACTAGCGGGACAGAGCTGGGCAACTGTGTCTGCCTACAAGCACCATTTAAACCTGACTTAAAAGAGAAAGGCCAGAGGAAGATACCTCCTGTGTGTGAAATAGGATCTTACCAACGTGCGGAAGGCTGTCCTGCGAGGAGGGGGACTGGTGTGTACTCCATGAAACCTGACAACCACAGGAAAGGCAGGTGAAGTGTCCAGAAAGCTCAGCCTCGTAACTAGACAAGAACTTCCATACTCTGTCACATCAGCAACTTGCATTTTCTCTTACCCAGCTTTTTCCGAAAAAATCAGTCTCTTGTTTTTCCCCATTCCCTCCCCTCTTTACCCCAGAAAGGTTTTTTTTTACCTCATAGTTTTCAATCTCCATCACCTAGTAAGGAGTTTTTATAATGCTAATGCTATCTTCTCATCAAGCAGCCCTTATTTCCCCAACCTTCCCAAGACATCGACCTGGAACAGACTGTCTTACCCAGATCCAAGATGTGCATGTCACTGAGGTAGATAGAGGTCCTCCGACCCCCAAAAATCAGCAGCTTGTTCTTCAGTAGTGTAGCTGAATGCCTGGGCAGAGAAGAAACAAGTGAACAAAGCATCTTCAGCGACCTCCCAAAACTGACTTTTCAGCCTTTGCCTCTGCTGCTGGGCTGCCATAGCTTCAGGCTACACCTGCCTCGAACCCCAGCCACTGCGGCCCAAGGACAGAATCCATCAGAAATTATGACTCCTCACCTGCTGTGCTTACAAGTCTTCAGCTCAGGAAGGGAAGGGAATATATCAAAGATTTGCGAAGGGAAGGAAGCTTAGAAAAGAGCTCAGAAAGGATGAGGGAAATAGATGCCTGCTACTGTTCCTCAGGCAAGGAAGCAGAGTCCTATACAAAAGGGAAAACATGTGGGCCTAGGAAAAACATTGTTACAGGTCATGAAAAACATCTAAAGGGCTGCTCCAGCATCCTGGGAGGATGGCGCAGGGTGTATCCAGGACTGCTGCCGAGGCTTGAGGGACCTCTTGGCCCTACCTTGAACCCTGGAGAGCTCTGCCACCTGCATAGCTTCTCTTCAAAGGGCTTTGGTACATCAGCCCAAAGTCATCCTGCCTTTTCTATGAGCAGTCCTTGGCCTGCCTGTGGTTTTTTTAGTGCTTCAAATGAGTAAGGTGCCTCTCACACATACAGCTGCAGTACTGACACAACCCAGAAGGGTGCCACTTAACTAAACTTTTCTGAGCTTCCAAACTCCAAACCTGTCTCCAAGTGTTACCTATGAACCTCCATAGCCATGAACTGACTGCTCTTACCCATCAAGTTCTCTGTCAGCTTCTGCACTTCAACTGTTAGCACTGTTTTTAACAATAAGAAAAAAGAACATCATGTGCCAGATTATTTTGTCAGAGGAGCAGAGAACTTGCCTTCAGGACCTTCTCCCAAAACAAGGGTTAGGAGTAAATAGATATGAATCCTCAAAGCTTTGAAATGCTGGGAAAAGTGAATTTAATGCTCGATTTAATGCTATAATTTTTCTGTCAACCAGCAGAAGGCAGCTGCATAGTGTGTATGCTGGTCGCTGGCATTTCTCGTTCCAGGAAGCCTAAACCCCTCTAACATGTTGGGCAAGGAGAGTCCAAGCATGCCATGTAAACCCCTGGCCAATTTAGCAGCAACTTCTACGCATCCATCTTCTCTAAATTTCAGCAGTAACAGCAGTGAAAAGGTAAGGGATTTGGGTTTTTTAAATAGTAAACATATCACAGTCACATACTTGGCGAAACTTTTTTCTTGCTATCTTCAAGACACTCATTGTGGCTGTAAGATATAGATATAATAGAAATACTTTGAAAGAATCATCTTATTGAAGGTGTAGTCACAAAAAGCCACATAGGATTCCAGAACCATTTCTATACATTTTTACTGGTGTCCAGATATTAAATTAGTGGCCTCCAGTAAAACTCCTGACCAGCCCACAAGTGCCACCCACACATCACCCACTGGCTTGCCAGCAGTCTCAGTGGAGGGACATCAACCCAGTCTGAGCCAACTGGATTGTGCAACACAGAAAAGGTTCCTGCTGCATTTTCTGACAATGGTTTCTATAAAGAGTCCTGCACTCTCTAAAACGTGTCACAAATGGCCAGCATTTCCAAACAACGCTCCTGACAGAAACACAATTAAATAGACGGTTTTGTTTTCCCTTATCTTTGAAATGGGAATGATAATGCATTTTCAGGAAGAGGAAAGGTAGGTGACAGGAGGTATGGGGAGTCACATTGCTCAAAACATAGCCCTATCTTAAGGGACAAACTGTGGAGAACAATCACCTAATATCTAGGAAATCACACTGGGCTGGGAGGGGAAGGCGAGCAGAGGTTTCCTGCTCTGTTTTGGAGGGCTAGAATAAGAGCACTCTCACCCAAGCCTAGGCAGAGGCTTCTCCCCTTCTGAGATGGGCTGATACCAAATTTCATGCTCTGGATTGAAGACATAGAGCACATTGCTGCAGGGTCCAACTGCCCGTGACGCCTTTTTGGGGAAGGTCCCCCCAAAAACAAATAACTCCTTGCGGTAGATAGTTGCACTATGGTAGGTGAGCACTGGCATCTTCCCTTTAGCCTGAAAAAAGTTCAACATACGTTTGTTAAGAGAAGCGCATTATTTGCTGCATAACCCATAGGAAAGGGGCCCACATCATAACAGTGAGTTTGACAAGTCTCAATTTACACTTTATTGGCTCCCCAGCTAGATCTTTGCCACATAGCACATCCTTTGTGTACTCTGCACTACCAGAATGCTCCAACAAGAGAACAAAGTCAACCTCCTACCTGAGCTTCCTCAGAAGACAACAGAGAGCAGAAGGATCTCATCCAGGCTTTTTCTGTAAAAGCCATTTTGTGACTTAGCCAGGAAAGAGACAGATAGTCCCTTGCTGACAGGGCCCTCTGCAAGGACACGACAGACAACTAAAATACTCAGAAGTCTGCTGTGCTCAGAGCAGTCCCTGATTTGAGAAGTCCAGCTCTTCACCTCAGCATCCAGTACAGCTCTCAACAGCATCATATGAAATGATGTTGCTTGTACAGTACCCTCCACTCTTGACCTTGGTCAGACACAGCACTCTGCAAAAAACATTTTTTCCACCTTGATTGATTCATTGTGGGCACAGCCTTTGGTTTCTGCCAAGCTTGTGGCCTTTCAACATAGCCTTCTTACATCTGTCAATCCCAATTAAGCAGCTCAAACTGCAGTAACAGTGGGCCAAGACTACTGGAGTAAGGATACAGGCACACTATTTGCCACATTCAGGCAGGATCTGCCACCTCTCCTGTGCTTTTGTTTTTGGAAGGGCTGCTGTACTTACAGCCACAAGGAGCCACTTCCAGGTAACTGTGTCCAGAATGTAGATGTTGCTGTAGTCTTTGTCCTCCCTTATGCCCCCAAAGATGTAGATACGCTTGGTGTCTGGGTCGTAGGTAGCTGTGTGACCATGCAAGCACAATGGCTTGGTGTTTTGTAGCTGGAAGTCCACTGGAAGCCAGAAGTCGTTGTCTGTGAGAACAACACCAAACAGATCACAACAGATCACACATGAGTTCAAAGGTGCTCTTGATTTCTCCAGATTTAAAGAATGTGTCATAAAAATCTTTACTCGGACCTTGCTCCTTTCATCTCCTCCTCTCCTTTGATTCAAGGCTAGAGGGGACTCATACAGAAATGTTTCTGTGTAAGGAATGAAGGGCAACACTAACTAGGTGGGGAATACTAAGGTGTGAGAGAGGACTGGTGAGCTGCATGGCGCTGAAATTGTATCTCACACTTCACTGCCACTCATCCCACACAGACTGCAACCGACTGTTGCCTTTACCCCTTACAACTTACCCAACTCATTCTAGAACTTACACCTTAGCTCCCGGCAGGCTCTCACCTACAACCCCACAGACTCTAATAGCACCCTATGGTGTCAGCTCACCTTGGTAACCATGTTAGATGTGATACCTTTGTTGTTCCCTCCCTGTGCACAGACCTCTGAGTACCCCTGTCCCATCTGCATGCATTGTCCTTGAGTCCCACTGCCTCCCATAGTCTTTGATAGCCCTAAAGACCCCACCGATTTCCAGCTTCCAGAGTGCATCCTTGCAGGACTGCTGATCAACACCTTCTCCACCGATCAGAACAGCCGTCCCCAGGTCACTGAGGCACATAGCATGGCACCACCGTGGGCTGGGACTCCCTGGGGAGGAGAGAGCACAGGGCTGTGACAGAGTCAGATGAGACACCCCCAGCTCCCTTCCCGGCTGGGGAAAACAAGGCAGCTGAAGGCTCAGAGGGGAGAAATGGAAAAGCAAGGGCCCTGGGGTCTCTTCCCTCTGGGGTAGCAAGAGACAGATCCCTGAGGGAGTTTTTCTGTTGGCTTTGAGTAGTAATTGCTGTACTAGGAGAGATGTAGCTAGCAGAGGGAACCAGCGAAGAGTCTGGTTGGATGTAGGACACATGCAGGCTGCCACTTCAGACAGGCTTGGATGCCCCTTATTAATAACCCATATTCAGAAGGGATATCCCAGGATATCCCAGTTGTGCTATCCTCCTGTGACACTCCTTATGAGGGAGGGCTATCCAGGGACAACTTGTTAGTGCCTAAGATACAGCAATCAGAAGCCTGGAGCTGCTTCCAGAGACATTCCTTGTACTGCTCTATTTCTTCTCCTCTCCTTTCCCAGGTCCCTGCAGGTGGCTGAACAAACTAACAAAGACTTTTAAATCAAAGTCTGTTCTACACCCTAGCCTTTGCCTCAACAGGCTGTGCCCACAGAGCTGTGGCTGAGGTTTAAGGGGCTACAGAACTGAAGAGCCTGACAGTACTGGAAGCAGCTATACTGAGGGCAGTTGCATGGAGAGGAACAGTATATACGCACACAACCTACTTGTTATTCTTGATCACTGGGGAGATAAAGGATGAAGCATGAGAGGCCTGTGACATTAAGGGTCTGGCATCACCGAGCAGCTGAAAAGAAAAGTCAGGGCCTAGGAACCAGATCCTCACCTTGCAACTCCTTCACTGCCAGATCTGCAGAGGAAACACAGAGATGGCCCCATAAGGAAAGCTGCCAGCTGGCATACCCTCCATGATTTAAGAGCCCTTTGACCTTCCTTCCTCCAAGCCCCAGCACAAATCTATCTCACTGCAACAAGCAAGGTGCAAGACAATCCTGAAGAAAGTCTCATCGGAAGAAATGCAGAAGTAAAAGCAGCTCACACTTCCTTTGCCATCACGCTGTCACCATTGCATTTTACCCCTCTGATGGAAGCTCATTTCCTCCATTCTCATCTTGCCTACAATGGAAGCAACTGTATGATAGAGCTAGCTTTCTTCTCACAAAAGCAAATGGAACTCCCAAAAAGTGACTTCGCTTCATGAGGACCACTGAGTTATTGTCAAACATTTACACACAAACTTGGTCACATCCTGAAGGTGATTTGGAATTCATGCTCCAGAAGGTTTTGAGTTTTTTTCTAAACCTCCTGGCAGCTACATTCTCACTACTGAAAAGTCAGTACAATTACACTCATTATACATATATTTCTTTTCATATTCTCTAAATTTTAATAATAAGCAACATCTTCAATGGACCAAGCAGTACACTGTTAGCAGGGGATGAGGCTAATGGAGAGGTTACGGAAACATCACATCAGGAAACTTCCTTGTGCCTCAGTTCACTCTTTTGTAAAACAAGGCTGATGATACTTGCCTTCATTTATAATGCACTTTTACTTTTATGAAGAGATAAGTATATTATGTTATGGTAGAGAGTGCTGGCAGTACAAGTATGCCATGTTCTCCTTCTGGCATTTTCCCAACATTCAAGTGTAAAACAGGCAAAAAAGTCATCAAGCAGTTTACCCAGGACTAAGGAGCAGTTCTCAGCATTTTGCAAGCCAAGACAGACAAGCCTTGGAGGTATACACAGAAATGGACTGGGAAAGAGTTGCCCAGCAGCATTGACAGGTCACTCAGACAAGATCTGTAAAATAAACCTGGAAGCTGCCAGAGTTACCTTCCTCATTGAGATCTCTCTCAGATGCTGTGGGTTCAAATAAAACTTTCCTGGGCTTCTTAGAACGGACAGGACTCTTCCTCCAGTCTTCCCTGTGTTCCACCTTGCCAAATGGTGGCTTCAGAGCGCAGGGTACTGCTAGGGTCCTCAGCGGTGGGTGGACATCCTTATTTCTAGGCCTGGATGCTCTAGCAGTCACCTCTGTGCTCTGGCTCTTAACCTGCGACAAGAATTCCAGTGAAATCAGCACTGAAAAAGAAAGCCCTGAGGCTACTGTGAGTTGTTTATTACTGGGCCAGAAATTAGTTGCCCATGGTGACTGTTTTCAGGCTCATCTTCCTGGTGTGTCTTAAGGGCCAGCAGACCAACAGTATCAGCTGCCAAATATATGTGAGCAACACTGCTACATGCCCAGCAGTCCACCTTCTAACTGCTGACACCTAGCACAGGGCAACTGAAAAGGCAGAAAGGCCACCAGTGCTAGGAGTAACCAGGCTGATCAATCATCCTACCAAGGGCTGTTAAATTCAAACCTTCCAAAAGCATTTCACTGGAGAGAACCACTGCCTTCAGCACCAGGGAATCTTTGGCTCCAAAACTTGCTTTGCCAGGTCTCTGCTAGGAGAGCCGCAGCAGAAATTTCAGCTACAAGTGAGGGAAAAGATACTAGGAAGGTGGTTAAATAATGAGAAGGCAGCTGTAGGGTACACATACCACAATGGGATCCTCCAGATCCCGGCCAAGGGGCATATCATCTGCTGGGAGCACTGGTGACTGGCTGGTCTCTGGGACGAGGAAGGGGTGAAGGGGTGTACTGCTGGAGACACCTCGGAGCAGCTGTGGCAGCAAAAGTGAGAATAAAAGGTCATGCTAAGTGTACTGGTCTCCATTCACAAAGGGTAAGCAAAAAGATGTCTTGCCTTGACAGACTGCCTACAAATGAACAGCCCAGCTTTCATCCCCAGCACCAGCAGAATAAACAAAGCAGAGCCAAGCCAGGCACTGAGGGATTCTAAACTCAAGGGCTTCAGCACAAGGTGTAACAACTGCGTAAGTACCACAGACCCAGGAGAGAGTGGAACTAGAAGTGAATGCTCTCTGCTGCCTATCTCCCGTATTAGGAGGTATTTTGGCAAAGCCTTGTTTAGACAATAGGCCTGGAGGATCACAGAGGGTTTAGGCTCAGTGCAGAGATCATTAACAGATCCACGTGAGGCAGCTCTGCCTCAGAGTAGCAAAGAGAAGGAAAGGAGAGAATGCGAAAGGAAGTTCTGTAGCTCAGAAGTAACAACACTTGGGACCCAGGGCAGGGGTCCCAAATGGTCTTTTACCTGTCCATTGACAGTCAGGGCAAGCTTCACAGAGTTGCCTTCATCCATCTCTTTCAAGGAGGCCATGAAAACATCCGTCCTCCAGTCACCTTCCCACACCAGAGACCTACACAGAGGACCATAGGTTTTCAGCCCACAAGAGACACTGACCAGGTGACCAGGAAAAAAATTCCTACTCCCACATTAGCTGGTAACACTCAAAAGCTGAAAAAGGTCTAACCCTGAAAGCAGCCAAAAGCAAGTTGAAAGCACCACTAGAAAGAAACACCATGATGGAGGACCGGGAGGCCCGAGCAGCTTTGGGATGACACCACCAGAACCAGGGAGCACCACAGAGAAGAAAGCTTTTCCAGGACAGCCCTTCCAGACACATCAGCACTGCCAGCTCCCACCCTGAC
Organism: Pedionomus torquatus; assembly: GCA_013398155.1. Taxonomy (NCBI): domain Eukaryota; kingdom Metazoa; phylum Chordata; class Aves; order Charadriiformes; family Pedionomidae; genus Pedionomus; species Pedionomus torquatus. Next base: position 21,388 of record VZRU01014293.1, read on the forward strand.
CTGCAGGTGGGCTCCAGTGTGCCAACCCGCTGCGGCGCAACGCCTGGAGACACCAACACGTCCACCGTGATGCTCGTGTCCGGAGAGTAACAGCTCCAGTCTCCCAGCCCAAACACCACCAGCTGCTTTGGCAAGGGCAAGGGCAGCCATGCCTGGAAACCCATCTTGCTGGACTGGCTGCAAGGGAAGAAAACCAACAGAAAATAGAGATAATCATCGAGGAGCAAAGCAGGCGATCCAGAAGATGTATGAAATGGCTTGAAAACACGTTTATGCAGAGAGAGATTGTGAGTAGACAATCTCAAAGGTCCCTTCCAACCTGGACAATTCTATGATTTAAAGAGGGGACAGCACAGGGGTGCAATGAAGAAAAGAAGCGGTGGCCCGGGAAGGGAGCGCAGCCACCAGCCAGGGAGGCTGGCCAGCCCCGGGGGGGGGCGGGCGAGGGGAGTCTTGCCGGTCCGCGCCCCCCCGGCTCGGGGGGAACCCATCCCTGGACGGAGCCGGCTGGCAGGGGGGGGGCCGGTCCGCACCATGCGAGCA
>VZRU01014293.1:22062-36137 GCA_013398155.1 Pedionomus torquatus
AGGGGGCGGGGGGGGGGTGAGGGCCCGCCACCCGCCCCCCTCCTCCCGCTGCCCCGAGGGGCCCGCCCCGGTCCCACCGCCGCGGTGCGTTCAGAGCCGGTACCCGCTGACGGCAGTGCCAGGGTGGGGGTGCCCTGGCACCTGGGAGAGGAGAGCTCCGGCCATCCGTAGCCGGGCACAACGCCCCCTCCGCAGCTGATTACACCGATTGCCAGGCAGCACTTGGCGGCCAGGGGCAGGCGGTTCGCCGATTCCTAACTGCTGGCACCTGTACACATCGCTCAGAAAAAGGAGCAGGTGAGAAACTTGCTTCTGGTGCTCTGCAGTCAGGGCTACCACCAAGAGAAGGCAGGTTGGCAGCAGATCCACGTGAAACAGTCATTAAATCAGTGTCTGCATTACTACAGAGACTCCCCCGAGCATCCAACGCCACCTGGGTCACCGTGAATAGCTCTGCTAACCTCACGGCTCCTGTTGATAACCAAACACCGATAGAAGCAATGGCCGGGCTCCAGCAGCCTGACAACGATGTTCTCTGCACACAGGCGAGAGTCACCAAAGCCTCCTGTGAGACCTTCACCGGGCAGCTCGTGACCAGAGCGTTTCAGCTGCAGCCCGACCTTCCAAATTACAGAAAGGGCAGGAAAGAACTCATGTGAAACTTCACATCACTTCCCTGCATCCCCACCAAATTGCTGTTTTCCTCTTAGCCCCACCCAGAACCAAACACAGGGTAATGAAGTAGCCATAGTCCCGTTTCTCTTCAGTGGGCTTAAAGCAAGATGAAGCATCTTCAGCTTGGCAGAGTCACCAACCCTTTTGGTCATTTTGCTTTATGATTGCTCCTGCCCATCAATTAGGTTATAAAAGTTCTCCAAATAAACACAGGACTACGACAAAGAAAATTGAACTTCTGCAGCACTTGTCCCACCAAACTGCTTAATGAGGCGAGTGAGGAATCGTGGAACTGCCAGAGTTGGAAGGGACCTCTAGAGATCATCTAGTCCAACTCCCCTGGTAAAGCACATTACTCAGGACATCCAGGAGGGTCTTGAGAACCTCCAGAGAAGGGGACTCCACAACCTCCCTGGGCAGCCTGTTCCAGAGCTTTGTCACCCTCACTGTAAAGAAGCTTTTTCTCATATTTGAATGGAACTCCCTGTGTTCCAGCTTGTGCCCGTTGTCCCTCATGCTGTCACTGGGTACCACTGAAAAGAGTCTGGCTCCATCTTCCTTCATCCCACCCTTCAGATACTTGTAAGCATTAATAAGGTCTCCCCTCAGCCTTCTCTTCTCTGGGCTAAAGAGTCCCAGTTCTCTCAGCCTTTCCTCATAAGGGAGATGTTCCAATCCCTTAACCATCTTTGTTGCCCTAGGAAGGATGGCCCTGGCTGCAGGTATCACTCTTCATTTTCACCAGCAGGTGTGCTTTTCTCAGGCCATATAAATACAGTCTTATAAAGTTGATGGGCAAGTAGCTATGAGGAGCTATGAAGGGCAGACACTTTTCTCTAGACAATTTAAATTGGCACCTGATAACTGAACAGATGATTTTAATCCTTCAGATTGAAAGCTGAAGTAACAGAATAGCTGCCTGTAGGGGATCTCTGCAAATGGAGATGAAAAGTACCAGTATGAAGCATTGGAAAAATATTCAAACTCTACCCATGTCCATGATTGGAGCTTGGCTATTCACTTGTTCCTCTCCAATTCTTCAGGCATTCAGTATAATCTCAAGCATTAAAAAGAATTTGAAGAATGAAAAAAAAAAAATCTCAGCAAGTCATTTTAATGGACAGAAAATTTCCTGGCTGGAACCAGCAGCAACAGCTGGCAGCAGAGCATTTTTCTATCCACTTGCAACCGGAATGTCCAGTACACTGCAAAGTACACTTTGAGTACTTGTCTAGTCTTTGCTCATAATACTAAGTTTTATTGTATTCTTGGTAGGTTTTGTTTGAGAGTCTGTAGGTTCAGTTTTTCATATCAAGACACTCATTTGCTTTGAACAGGAAACAGAGATCTTGGTTGCATAGTGAAAAGTTTATTTAAAGAGAGTAAAGTTCCAATATAATATTACAAATTAGCCACAACACATCAAATATAAACAATACAAACCAAGTGTAGAAGGAATGCAAGCACACTATAAATACAGTCTTCATATGTGCCCTTCAGCAAGGGGTTCAATGCCACATTTTGTTAAAGTATCCTCTCCTCCATTTAAAACTCCTATTTTGGGAGGACAGGAAAAGCAAACGGTTGGTGCAGAGAACTCAATTTTGAAATCACAGGACATCCAGAATATTCACATCACATCAATAAGGACTAACAGACAATCATCACTGTTCACAAGAATATAGCTCTGAAAGAGATACGACCAGCTACAAGATGCTCCCCATTGAAAGACTGTGCCAGCAGCTTGGAGCAGTGAGAGGAGAGCAAGTAAGTCACCAGGGCATCCTGACAGTTGCAGGGAGACCCTCTCCAGCTATTTAGGATTTCAAAACGCAGCTCCTAAATTTCAAGGTCATTACTTGGCAAAGCCTCCTTAGCTCTGAGTTTAATGGCAGGCATCCAGCTTCTTGCCCAAGGGATGTGACTCACCAGTTCAAATGGGCTTAAACCAGACAACCCTCATTGATGGATCACAACATTTGTCCTATCTCCCCAACTGATAATGGGTACATTTCTTGTGATGAAGCTTCTTAGAAAGCAACATGTAAAATCCAGAAGGAGAATGCAGAAAAGCCAAGGGGAGTCAGACCCATCGTCTACCCAGCCTGCTATTGTGTCTTCAGCTGCAACAGCACCAGTGGTTCAGAATAAGTTGTCAGAGACACTTTGGAGGCAAATGTGGAATAACCCCACAGAAAATTCTCCTCCTAACAAGACATTTGAACTCTGCAGTTTTATGTACTTTCTAAATCTTTCCAGTTGGTATTTACTGCAAATAAACTTACTTAGATTCTTGGTAAACTCCCTGGCTTCTCTCACAGTCTAATTAGCCATGTATTTAACACAATCAGTTCTTTTCATTCTACCAATTGAGATGTTCTGCTACATCAACATGACACTGTCACATCTATTATTTTCCCAGGTATGAGAAGAGGAGAAACAGTCTTTTCTTTCACATATGTAGATCAAAACAACCTTTGTTGCTTTAGTCCCTTATCCAGCCTCAATACACATCAGCACACACCACTCATAAGGCTGGATTCAGACACTCTTTTTGGAGAAAAAGAATGGTCACAAGAAATGCTCTTAGATATCTATCTAGTGATTCTCTGGTCCTCAGCATATCAAAAGGAGTGGTCCTCTGGTGCTCCTCAGTATCTGACAGCAGCATATGATTTTAAAAGGCAAAGATATTATGGTGCCAGGAAACTCAAACACTATGCTACTACTCATCTTAGAGCAACAAGGCAATCTAAATAACAGCTTAAATCTCCAGGAACAGCCTACAGGAGTCGTCCTTGCCTGACCTCAGGAAGTGCCTCCCCTCTACCCAAACTGGTAGAGAAACAAGGAGAAGGAATCCCTTGGATTAATGACATCTATGGCTCATTTCAAACACGCTCCTTGTTCTTAAGGCACCTTGTGATAAATCCTATGTGGAGTGGCTTTAGTAGGGGTAGTGAGACAAGAAGAAAGGGTATAAGCAGCGGGGATAAAAGTGAAATCATGTAGGGATTCATTCCCCACAAGAAGGGCTCTTTCAGCAAGTAAAGACGTGACAAGGTTCACCTCTAACCCACCTCCCCAGGATAGCTGGCCCACAGAAGGAGGAGACATGCATACACAATTACAAGAAGACAAGTGCAAGGGATAGAGCCATAAAGAAAGGCATGGGGCTGTCTTTGAAACTCGGTTGCATAGTAACTCAACTTTCTTCTTAGCATCTGAAGTCAGACAACTAAGCTCCTTCTCTTATGCATCCTACCTCTTCATGAAAATGGCTCATTACCAATAATAATCTATATAACTATTAAACTGGACCCAAGCATTAATTTGCAACTATGTCTGACACTGATAACCTTCCACAATAATCTGTGTTACAGGCCTCCAAAGAGTTTAGGAGAAAATTAAATCAGTACAAGTGGTCACTGATTGAAGCCAGTTTAACTCTTTGTCCTCAGTAAACCATACATTTTAAACTCCTGCTGCTACATTACACCAAAGCAGGGGGGGGCGGGGGGAAGAGGAAACAATGGAGAGCCTATGACCTTCTTTGACATAAAAATTCCCAACAGATTGTTATTACCATTATTATAAATAAACAACTATACAAACTAATTTTTATACAAGTCCTGCACTACAGGACTGTCTTATATCGCTGGCTGAACACGTAAATCTTATTTTTAGATCTAAATTATATTCAGAACAAAACAATTTTGTGCTTTGGCAAAAGCAAACCCAAAATGCAAAAGAAGCGTCTTCCTTGATTCAGCTTTTTGAATTTCTAGACCAATTTACAGGGAGAAGAAAAGCATTTTAAAAACCTATCTGAAATCTTCCTTCCACAGAAACAAAGAAGGATTTTTCCTTTCTTGAGGATTTATTTCTGTCTGAACTACAACTGCCTTTTTAATTAATTTGTCTTTCTAGACCCAAGGTCTAGTTCCAAAGGTCTCTAATTAAAATTATAAGAGTTTCCCTAACTGCCTTAACCAGATTGCAGGATGGGATACAAACCTAGGCAATAGTTCAAACTGAAAATAAAGGCGCAGGAGAAATGAGACACTTCTTTGAACCAACTACAGGTTCTGTTTTGAATGGGAATGGCTATTGTTAATCACTAGCCACACAGCCAAGCTATTGTATTGGATTTATCAGAAAATGAGTAAAGACTATATGTTCTTTCAAAGAGAAGTTAGCCTTCATTATGCAAGTGATATTTGAATACCTCAGAAACAACATACTCATGTAATGTGGAAATTAAAAAAAAACAACAAACAAAACCAATAATTATCCTGTACAACCATGAAGCTTCTGTTTCCTGCAGATGAGATATTCCCTGCCTTAAACTATCTTACGTTCATAGGAGATACCAGATACTTCTGGGAAACTGAAGTGGAGAAATAACACACACCAAACGGGGTTAGTTCCACCATGGCTGGCCCATCTATGGGCATGCTGCATGTGCAGATCAGGCACACGCCGATCAGGATGAAGTACCATGTTCAATGCTACTGTTGGGCTTAAGTTGATGAGCCAAGGAGACAGGCACAGTTCCAAACAAGCGAGCTGAGCCTTGTTAAAGGTTGGTCCGCACTTCTGAAAGCTAAAACTGAGCAATAGGACTACCATCTACAGTGCAACGTAACTAAAACCACCAGCTAAATGGCTTGAAAACTGGCACAGAGCATTTATGTGTCAGTACATGATCAAAATTGGTTGCGAGGCACACATTAACTTCTTACAACATGACAAAATGTATTTTGAAGCTTAATGTGAGCAAAAAACAGACAGGAAGGGGAAGCAGCTGTGAGTTAGCAACGAGGAGACCACACTAGAAGGGAAACAGTTTTTTAGTGGAGATAACCCACCAGCCTGCAATAAGCCATGCAAGCGAGGATCAATAATTCTGAAATATGTAACGTATGTAAAGGTCACAGTTGCCTTCATCATAAATAAACCCTAATTAGAAAGCAGAGTGGATGAAAGACAGGGCATCATAAATTAGCCAGCAAGCGCACACAGGGTTCTGTGGATCTCCCAGCAAAGGACCAAAGGCAGTGCTGATATTGTGATTGGACTGAAGGGTCTTTTCCTACCTTCTCCTGTTTAGTGTCTAGGAACTTCATAGACAAAGGATGGGAGGTGTGGGGAAGCGGGAAGGAGAGCCTTACCCAAGTTGTTCAAGCATGATTCAAGTGCTGTACAAAGGCCACAGAATGGTCCTTCACCTTCTGCAAGAGAAGCTAGTCCTCCCCAAGCAGCTAAATGAAAGAGCATCTTAAGTCTGACAGATACCAAAAGCCTGTTCCATTTACCTGCAAGGTTGTCTTGTCATTGCCCCTGCTTGAATAAGGCAGCCTTGCAGTTCCCCCAAGCCCAGGTGAGTGCTCACTCTCTGTTTCTCAAGAACAGCAGCTGTTTTCTCCCCATCTCAGAGCCCAAAGCAGCAACAACTTTGCTCCTTCCCCTGGCCAACTCACCCAGAAAAGTTACTGTGCTCCAACAAGTGGTTTTTGCATTTCCACTTTTTCTGCTCCCAGGCTGGCCTGCTCTACTGCAGACTGACTTCTCTCTCTTACTGTTTTTGACCTATTAAGTGCTCTGGGGCAGTGAATAAGTAAGCAGAGAGAGTTAAGAGCTTGAATATGGAGCAAATTGCACAGCATCACAATATAGCCTAAAAGGCATGGCCCTCCTACGAGAGTGAAATCTTTGGCTTTAACTACCCCAGAATCATCTTGTCCATTATTCCCTCTCAATAGAAGGAACGGACCAAGTAGAGGTGCTTTTCCTGGAGGATTTAAAAATAAAACTCATAACTCTACTAGAATCACCATGCAAACAGCCGTTTTGTGTCTCTGGAAAGAGGTATCAAAATGTAAATACAGCAGTATTCTTAGAAAAGAGAATGATTTCAAGTTAAAAATATTAAACAACAGTTACAGATAAACATGATTTAAAATTCATCACTGAAGGATTAACTTAATCCTTGTTCAGCTCTGCCAGCACTTGAGCAGAAGGTGATCACTAACGCCATCGCTAGCCACCCAAACATGCCAAGGAACTCTGTCCTTTACCATGTGGTCAGGGTCAGCAACAGCCTTGCTGATGGTGGTTCACAGAAAGGATTGGTTACATCCCACACCTTCTGAGTTTCTGAGCAGAGATGTTCTTATCTAACAATACCTTTGTGACAGCAATAGCAGCTGACAAGCTACACTTCTCTGGGGAGCCTTTTCCTTGCTACATATGGTATTATTCAGCCGGCAGCAGTACCAGTGAACCAACGTGCTGCTTCTGCTTCTATATTTATTGGTTGTACTCCAATTTTTACTCAGCACAGCAGTAAGCAGTTTCTTCTGCTTCACATCTGGATTATGGAAAAAAACAAAACCAAAAAACCAAACCATCTTTTGGTGGTCACTGAAGTTTTAATTGTCTATGGATCCCTATAATCGTTGGGTAGAGCATCCAATTCTTATTTTGTAGGAAAACCTTCTTAAGGACTTTTAGGTGTGCACCCTCCCCTCGCCCCCTGTTCAAACACATGCCATGGCTGCCATTTGGGGCCCACCTGTCATAGCATGGCATAGCCACCAAAGCAGTAGCTGCTGCTGGCACACTGTGCCCCCACCCACACGAGTGAGGGCAGCACTGGCTGCTGGTGACGTGTAATGGTGGTAGGTGAGGTGACAAGATTATCAGTGGCTAGGTGACAAGCCAGCTGTGCTTTTGGCTCATTGCAGCTGACAGCTGCCCTCTAGTGATGCAGATGCAGCAGGAGAGTCAGAAAAAGTTATTCACAAAAATAGTAACAGATCAAGAATATTTTCACTTCATTTCGTACCAGTGCAACAGATTGAAAGCACAAGCACCTGAACCTGGCCTCTGGGCAATTACTGGCTGTGACACAAAGGCCCAGCCCAATGCCTGCACAGAGCAGAACTCCCAAAGCTTTACAGAAAGCAGCTGCCTGTGGACAGCCAGGCAGTCACAATTACCTTTCTCCACTGGGACAGCGGGGAAGGAGGGTGTAGGGAGAAACCAGTTAGCGTCTGAAAAGGAGCTGGCAGAATTGTGCCTTGGTTCTGTCACACAGCAGTGCCCATCAAGCAGTACGAGGGCTGGGTGGCAGCTTGCCATGCTCACCATTACCTGCCCGCCGTCCCTGCCCCTTCCTGTTTCTTCAGCTGGTATAATAGACATGAAAGAACAGAGTCTTATTGCGGAGGAGAGAGTACGAGTTATCAAATTTCAGCAGGTAGATGCCCTCGCCTGGGTACTCATGGCTGCCTGCCTGCACCTCCCGATGGCTGTTCCGCCGATATACAGGCATGATCTCTCCGTAGCGGTTCCGCAGATAGCTTTTGGAGCCCCTTTCCACATCACCAACAGGGGCAAGTCCTGAACAGGAGAGAAGAGACAAGCAAGCAGGACAGAGACTGTTAAGCCACTAGGTACTCCAGCAAAAGATCAACAAGACCAGAATGCAGCAGAGACATGCAGATATTTGGCAAGCTACCTACGATAGCATTACCTATAGCATCTGCTCTGACCTTACTGCAAATAATACCCGCAAAATCCAGCTTTCCTTACTTAACATGACAAAGAACATGACAAGGTTCTCTTCGGAATACTGAGGGGCTACTATCCACTTGCCTGCCAGCCCGGTCTCCTCCCCCTGGACTTAATTTTTAGACACCTCACTGCTTTTAGACGCACCCAAGTGCTCCAGTGATACAGACTTGAAGCAAAAGAAAGGCAGGAAAGCTGTTAGGTATAATCGCACTGTGTGTATGTCCTCAATTCAATTCTCCAAGAGAATTCCTCCTATAGGAACCTACCCCTCTTTGGAGAGCCTGCAAAACTAATTTCAGACACCAACTCCCAGTCACACTGGTCAAACATACACTGAAGTCACAGAACATGCAACATCATTGTATGTTTCACAGGTACAAAGACCCAGGTAAGAATCTTTTCAAATGCACTCAGCAGGAGCTACTGATNACCAGAAGGGGCTAACGTGTGCCTGAGGGGGGGGGGAAAAAACAACCAGACAAAACCACCCCAGAAACAAAAACTTTTCGCTCCTACTCACCTCCAGAAATTTCTCAGTCTGAGAGGCTAAGAAAAACAATCATGTTAAAATCTCAGACCCTAATCTTTTTATCAGGTAGAAGTTGAACAAGTAAATTCTGATTTTATTCTTCAAGGTGCTCAATTTTAATAATGCTGTTGGAGAAGGACAGCCATTGACATACGCTGAAGCAGGAAGGGAAAAACGCTTTCTCATCAACAGCCTAACCAAGAACCCAAAAGGTTGCAGAGATAACAAGTGGGCTGAGTAAACAAAGTAGATGGAAATTACAGCATCTGACAGACACTCTCAGTGGCATGGCAACAAGCACCACAAATTAATCCTTATAAACTCTGCACTAACCTTCAATTTCCTCCTCCTCCTCTTCATCCTCCTCATCACTGGATTCGCTGACCTGAACAGTAATGGCAGTGCTGGTAACCGTGGTCCAGTCAAAATAGACTCCAAACCCTATGTCGTAGTCATCTGTAGCAAATTCCCAGCAAATGCATTTCCCATCAGGATGGGTTGGCACACGGACTGTCACCACCTCGCCTCGCTTCACCACCATCCGGCCATTCTTCTCCTTTCCCATTCTGGCTTTGAATTCCTTTGTCTTCTCAGTGGTCCACATGGTGGGTGGAGCCAGAGGGGGAGGCTGAGCTGAGACAAGGGAAAAGATCTTGCGTTCATCTGACTTTTTGCTACTGACAAACTGTTATCTGAAAACAGTGACGCTATTTCTGATAAGGTTTTTGCATTCTGGAGCCTCCTTGGATGGAGTTTTCCCTCTCACTAGCCAGGACCCCAGAATTCCAGCAGGAATTAGCATGTCTCCAGGAGAACCTCTGCTCTTCTCTAGCCAGAGCAGGCACTTAAAAAGTGTCCCCAACACTTGCTTCTCACAGAAGTATTTTCCTTTCAGGACTCACCTTTCCTCTGCTCTCCAAGGAGGTCTGCAGTCTCCAGCTCAGCTGAAAGAATATCCACAGCACCAGTGTGATCTGACTGAATCATTACTATATCCCCTGCTCCTTGAGGTACATTGTAGTTGCTTACCCGAACGACAGGCTCCTGCACAAAGAACATAACAGACGTTGTCACAAAGACCATTGTGGTAACAAAGTCCCCAGCTGGATTTTAAGTGACTCATTAGCTTCAGAAAGATGCTGAATTGCAAGCCAGAGCCTACAGAAGCTTCTGTTTTTTAAAAAGAACTGGCTGGCTCCGAGACACCTCTCGGCATTATTTCCCCATCAGTACCAAAGTCATGAACTCTGAAGTCAAATGCTGTGTTAGTCTCACAAATTACACACCCCTTGGCCTCGACGGGAGTCCCTGGGCAGGTACACCTTTGCATCTGCCTCAGAGTTAATCATCTCCCCTCAACACAACAATAGCCGTACAGATTTAGCTGACTACTCTTGAAAAGAATTCCCAAGACACAATCTCTCTAGAGAGCCTTTCAGCTCTGTGTGTACCTAGACTACAGCCACAACACAAACGTCATTTGCTGCATCCTAGTTAGAAGTCCATCTGGTTCACCAGGGCCAGGCCTCTCTTCTCACATACGCAGACTCACAGCTCCTGAGCTGGGTGCTACTTGCACAGGTTTTCCTGACTGTATCTGTAATGCAAATGAATTGGCTGCTCACCAAAAGAAATAAAGATGGCAGAATCGCTTTCAGTACCCTCTTCCATAAATCTGCAAGGAGGGAAATCCCAGAAGGTGAGAATAACCTTGAAGCCTTAGCAAGCCAAAAAACTGCAAGGAAGTGAGGACTAGCCAAGGGGGATTTTGCAAATCGGACAGATAATGCTTACCTCCCATTAACATATAGAAAAAAAAAGTAACTTAATCTATTTTAATACTACTTTTGTCTTAACACAACCCTTAAAGCCTCAGTCCCGTAGCCACAGCAGGGTGGAAGAACTATTGCTGCACCTCTGTCCTTGCTTTCAGACATAAGAGACATGCACCTACCTCTTTGAGGGATTGGATCCGGTCAGGTAACTTCTCTTCTAGTTCAGCCACTTCCTGGTCCTCCGAAGTGCCAGCTTCTTTCTTCGAATCCTCTGTTGTACCTGCACTCACAAGCGACCCAATCTGCAGCCTTTAGGAGGAAGAGAGCACTACAATTCAGCAGTTGCACCCAGCGCACAGGGTGCCACACAACAGGGGAATCACTCTGCTCTGGAACTCTAATTCAAATGAACTGAAGGGAACAAGTTTCTGTGGTCAGCACCTCCCCAGTGCAAAAAGAGCCCTTTGCACCCCAGTCCTACTCTCATTTCCCTGTGACTATCTTCCACGGGGGCACAAGGGAACAACATCAATGAGATACTCCATGTTTACCATGCTTTAGACAGCAGTAATTCCCTGCACTCTCCCCATAGCATGCTGGCTCACCAACACTGTACCACATGCAGAAATTAGTAGCAACTTTTATGTTCAAGAAAGAATTTTTATGCCAGCCACTACACAACACCCATATCAGAGGTCAGCTCTATCAGTGAAAGGTCTCAAAACAGTTTTGACAGCCACCCTGAAAATGCCCTCTATTTATTTGGCCCATTATGCCTTTCCTGTTAGCAATCTCAAGAGATACATGGAGCACACAGGTGTCCCCTGCCACATTCAAATACGCTGCACAGACAAGCAAGTCGTAAGACATATAATGGCAGCACAATAATAGCAAAGAGTTCTAAGTACTACACTGTGACAAGAGGAGATGGACATGTTAGAACAAAAAGATGGGTACATAGTTGGGAAGGAACAGACAAGAAAGGAAACATCTTTGGCATTCATTCTCTGTTGAGGATTTTCTTCTGAGTTGTACTTTAAAAATGCTACATATATTGTCTATAGCTTCAAAGAGTTATCACCCCAAATGAACTCGGATGGATGCCAGAAGAGTGTTCTCTGTCATACTCTCAGATATTATGTGAAGCCTCCATGAGAAGCAACCTAGCTTTTAATAAGAATAGAAACAGTTGCCCTTTTGAAAAGCAAAGCCTTCTTACAGCTCTATAAAAATCAATGTCAACTGCCTTGGTCTAAAGGATCAGAAACATTAGAACACAGCAGTGATGGAAAATATGTGCACTTCCTTAAATATGTGCACCGCCTTTTAGAAATGGGAAATATTCTCATTAGCAAGAGATCAGACTATCAGCATAATGTAGAATAGTTGAAAAAAATAATTAAAATAAACCCACCCGTACACAGTTCAACTCAGACACATTCCTTGCTGTACCCACAGAGAAGAGTGCAACGGGGCAAATATGGCTTTCATTTCCAAATCTTTACTCTTAAGAGGGTACGGACTTTATCTAGCTGCCCCCCTCAGCAACACAGTCAATCAAAGAGTAGTTCTGCAGAGGCCATTTTGCTCACAGACTATATTAATCTCTTTGAAGAAAATTAGAGGCCGTAATAAAGAGATGGAAGAACACATGTTGGGAGTCAAGAAGGCTGATACAGATGTCATTAGCATCAAGCCAAGATGGCATGAAACTATCATTTTAGAAGTAAGCTGGTTTGCTTGGGGCTTTGCTGGATTTCCCTCTCCCTCCCCTCTTTTTCAATGAGCTTGTGGTTTATCTGCTGTCTGATGTAATTAACTCACACATTTCTGAAATTGTATGCCGTGCAACAAATACAGGCAAGCAAATGAAACTCCACTGCTTATGGTATTAGTGCTTGTAACCAATGCAACGAGTTGGGCACAGGCACCACACACCCAACAGATATAATAACAAGCCAAACATCTGATAGCAAGGTCTATCAACAGCATTAATAAAGAAGTGACACAGAAAGCAAAGGGTGAAGAGAAAAAACAAAACATCATTAAGAAAATAATAAAAGGTGTTTTCTTGCTCAGCTTCCACCAGGATTACAGACAGTAGGAATGATTGATTAGTAAAGTATCCTTCAGACAAGGTAGAAATGATATTTTATTACTTCTTACAATGGACTACAGCGTTCCTTCCAAGCTGAATGATTCTGTGATTTGAATAGCTGAGCCATGAACTACGCTTCACCATTTCATAAGCTTTAAAATGACCTTAAACCTGTAAGAACAGCCCCTCCTTTACTAATTCTGGTATATACTGTCCCAAAGCAGACAATTCAGTCTCCAGTTCCTTCTCTTCATCTGCAAAGCATCAATTGCCATATGGAGGAGGTCACAGGGGTGGAACAGACTGTCATGCATGTAAGCCACAACACACCAAAATATTTCCCTACCTGCTCTGTGAAGTACTGGACTCCAAAGAATCAACCAGCTGACCTGCAGGCTCTGTCTTTTGCGCAGAGTCTTCATTTTCTAACAACAAACAGAATATACAGAGAGAAGGTAAAACGGATGTCAGCCTTCAGAATACGCAGAAAGGAGGAAAAACTACAGCCAGCCCTCAAATGGTGATAAAGTCACAGGAACAAAGAGCTGTGCCGACCAGTTTTTCATGTTATGAGCTGTGTCCAGCACCTTGCAGAACAAAGATTTTTAATTGTCTCAACCTTAGGAAAAAGAGAACAGAAACCCACTAATGGTTTTGGTGCAGAACCACTCTGAGAAGCCGGGTTCGTTAAACCACCAATCCCAGCTTTAGAAGGGCAGAACAAGGCCGAATTTCATCATGTAAAAGTGGGCTGACAAAGCCCTGGAAAAAGCAATCACGCAGCCGTTCCCACAGGACACTGACAAGATGGAAATTCCTCGGTGGCTGCTAAAAGGACTGTCTATAAAGATGGCTCCTGGTCTCCCTTGAGTCCCCTGAACTCTGGGAAAGCTCTGTCCCCATACGACTGCGGTCTGCGCTCCACAGTCCCGCCAGCGGACGTGGCATGGACAAGTTTTGTCAGCTCTCTGACGAGACGCCTTAGAGCCGCCGGAGCCAAGTGGAAGCTGGGTGACACCTCCAGCCCACGGCTGAGACCCACGGGGGGGTCCCTCCCCGGGGAAAACACCCTGTCTCCCATAGACCTCCATCAGCCCTCGCCCTTCCCACCGCAGGGAGCTGCAGGCGCTGGAGCGGCGGGGCGCGGTGGCAGCCGCACAAGGGGGACGCGCAGGCACCGCAGCCCTGCCCAGCCGGGACGGTGGGCAACGTTAAAGCCACCGACCGATCCCCGATGCTGCTCTTCGTACGCGCCCCGAAGGCAACCGTCACCGTGGAAATGCGGCTTCTCCCCGGGAAGGAGAGCGAGGGAACCCACCAGCGAAAGGGAACCCGCGGCATCCTCCGCGGCCCTAAGGCCAACCCTGGAACAGGCGCCCGCCCCGCCGCGCTCCTCCCCGGGGACCCCGGCCGGGCT
>VZRU01014293.1:36189-60259 GCA_013398155.1 Pedionomus torquatus
AGGGAAGAGGGGGTGCGCCTCCCGGAAGTGGCGGTTGCCATGGGGATGGAGGCCCGGAAGGACGCGTTACCCGGGGACGGCGCCAATGGAGCCGAGTTCGGCCCCCGCGGGGTCGGAACCTGAGCCCGAGGGCGCGGAGGAGCCGCGGGTCGCCCTCCCCTTCCTGGCCTGGAGTGCTGCGGAGGTGGCTGAGTGGGTGGCGCAGCTCGGCTTTCCCCAGTACGAGGTGTGGAGGTAGTGGCTGAGGGCAGCTCGCTGCCGGCGGCCCCCTCGACTTTCCCCTCGCTTCCCCGCCNCTCGGCTTTCCCCAGTACGAGGTGTGGAGGTAGTGGCTGAGGGCAGCTCGCTGCCGGCGGCCCACTCGACTTTCCCTTCGCTTCCCCGCCTAGGAGTGCTTCAGGACCAACGGTATCACCGGCCGCCGCCTCATCCTTGTGGACTGCTCCAGGCTGCCTGCCATCGGCGTCAAGGACTTCGGCCACATGCAGGTCCTCCGAGCCTCCTCAGTCCCTCCCAGCCCGGCTCTGAGCCTTTCTGCTTGCAAGCTATAGCCTGTCCACCCAGGCAGATTGCTTAGTCAAAGAGGGAGCCTGGAAGTGGGCAACCATATCTATTCAGCCAAACAGTTAGGTTTCTTGAGTCTTTCCAGGTACAAATCCTTAGCTGGCTGGAGATTGCAGCCTCCTGTCTGGGACACCGTAAGTGCATTGGAAGTGCTCGGCCCTTCTTTAAGCCTGTGTTTCTCCTCTTGCCCCATGGAATTGCTTAGCAAGATGCACGTGTCCCTTTTGCAGATATCTCGCAGAATTTCTTTTCAGTAATTTTCCACTTACTGATTTGTAAATCTTCTAAAAATCTAGCCAGATTTAACCTGCAGCAGTTGAGCCACTGATCTCAAGCAGCAGGAGGCAGCAACTCAGCATTACTTCCTTGTTTTACACTTCACTTAATATAAACAACGTCTCCGTCTCTTCATCATTTTGTAAACATGTAACTGTGGTAATTTTCCTTTCAAACCTACATCTTTTCTTTAACAAACACTGGCAGTTAAGCTAACTAGACTGAAGTTTGGGGCTACAGTCTGGCCTTCAAAAGGTTCCTGAAGGTTCAGAAAATAAGCAAGTTGACTTAAATTTTATTACCCTCCTTCCCCTCCCTAATGGAAAGCACAGAGGGACTTGGGGCTGCACTGACAGAACCAAATAATTTGTTTCACATAATGATTTAAAGTTGGTTTCCCCAGAGGACACAAGGTGGAAGTTCAAATAACCAGGAAGAGAGAAAAATCTTTATGCTCCAACTACCAGAGTGGAACATTATTTGTTTTATTCTAGAGCACCAAAAAGACATTTCACCATGGTTCTGGCTGGCTGCACAATCTTAACTGCTTGTTTGAAATGAAATATTCTACTAAAAACATTGACTAGTGCCATGACTTTGCTTGTTGGTTGGGGCAGAAGGCAACAAATTACAACTCTTAGTTTTTCAGACAGCAGCCCTTTAAGAGTATTTCTAGTACAAGCACATATAACCCTTACAGTCATTTGCACTTACTGAAGATGGCAAGAATTTTATAGAATTTGTAAGCTTCACCCTCACATTGGGATATAGGGGTTACATGTGGTGGTAGTTTAACTGCTGAGAAACACTAAGCCATAGGTTGCAGATATCAACTATAATCTACTCCTGTAGAAACTGAATTTCCTCAGGGCTAGGATAAACAGTAGCCAGCATGCTGCAGCAAGCTTGGAAGACTAATGTTTTCCAAAGCTTGCAAGTGAATTGGGAACATCTCACAGACTTCAGTGCCACCCAGGTATCCTTGAGGATCATGCCCTACCCTCCTAGTTATTTGTCTTTCAAAGATCTTTGATAGAATTCAAGCCTGAGGAGCTCTAAGCAGGATGTAGCCCTTTGGGTCTTTCAGGAAGTATGTATTAGAGCAGGTGCAAAATTAAGGCCATAATCCTGAGCACATCAGCTTCCCAACAAAAAGTATCGATGAAAGGCTGTGAACAGCTGAAACTGAGATAGTTACTATAGAAATAAATATGATAGTATCAGCTCAGTGAGATTGAAACTTTTTTGCAATTTAGGGGAAATGGCAGTTTGGTAGAGAACTACACAGTGAATTATGTGGAAGCTATGCAGCATGGACAAGTAAATTGCTGCTGCTTTTAATTCCTATGTAGTGGTATTTTAAATATCAAAACCAGTGAAGATGCTATTTTGGTGTTCTTTTGCTATTACATAAAGTAGGGTGACTACTCCTTAGAGTCAAACCAAAGCTGGGGGAAGGTTTTGAGCAAATGCTGTGAAAGATCAGTAAAACCTTGTGAATTGTATTTCAAAGCTTTGATTAAATCAGGTTACATTCTCAAAAGTGAATTTAAAAATATTTTTTTAATTAAGCAAGGCTCTGTTCACTCACAGTTCCAGGTCCAGCTGGTCAGACAGCCAGTCACCCATCATTTTCTTAATGAGCCATATGGATGATTGGGTTAATTAGATTTTTCCACCTCTTCTGTGTATAGACTCTGTTGTTGACAATACAAACAGCAAACAGCAATGTTTTTGCATTAGGCAGAATAGACTCCAGCTCATTCACCCGTAGCTAGTATGTTCTGCAAGTGCAAAATGGAAAGCAGAGCTATTTGTGCTACTAAGAGACCAGACGTGATGCCATACCCCACAGTAAAGCTGGACAACGACCAGTCCGCTCTGCTTTTACAACGTCACTCGGGCTCACAGGCCCAGATCTCTCTCAGGTTGCAATGTCCAAGTGTGAAACTGTTCCAAAATTCAGAAATTCAGTTTCTTTTCCTGCTGCTCTGACACAGACTGAATGTATTAACTGTTGCCCTGTGAATGTGAATTTCTGGTATTTTGTGTTGTATTTCAGGAGATTTCACGGCATGTGCGAGAGTTGCTGGGGACTGAGGAGCCTCTCTTCAACAGATCCATTGCCCTCCCATACAGAGACAACATGGGCCTCTTCCTGGAGCGAAAGTCCCGATCAGGAAAGAAAGCAGATGCTCTCACTTTCTCACAGTTTGTGAAAGAAGCAGGACTGGAGCCCTACGCTACAGTTCCTCCTTTGCAACGTGCCCAGACTGGGGCAGAAGCAAATGTTCTTCCTGTATTGCAGGGTACCCAGAGGCAGGATTAGAGACTCACGTTGCACATCCACCTTTGTAAGAAAACTATCAGGGACAGCAGAATAAACCGTGCAGTTTGTCCAAGGAGGTGCAGTTCCACCTTGTCCCATTGCAGCTCTTAGCCTTTTGATGACAGCAAACGCCCCCACATTGGCTCTTTTCTGCAATTCTTCATTTGCTTCCAGGAACTAAGGGAAGCAGAAGCTATAAATCAGACTGTACCACTGTGTCTGTCTTCTGCTTCACAGTTCATTACAAAGACCAATAAACAATTGTAGACATATTTTAATTACCAGTGATTGATAACAACTTCCCTGCAGCTCAGGTGAATAGATTTCTCCCAGGCTTTAGTGCCTGCAGACTGGGCTCGCTGTAAAGCCCAGGTGTAAGATCAATGGCATATACAATAACTGGTATACAGCTGTGGTGACAGCTGCTGTTGGCCATCATAATTAAGTTAGGGCCCTAGTTACAACATGCACAACTAATCCCTGGCCTCACCACAGAAATTATTTCCTGTGAGGCAAAACCAGGCAGTGGTTTGTAATAGTAAGCTACTGAAACACATGATAGATGATGACAGGAAGTATAAGAGAATACTGTACACTGAACTAGAGGCACTGGAACAGGTTTCCCAGAGGAGTTGTGGTTGCCACATCCCTGGAAGTGTTCAAGACCAGGCTGGAGAGAGCTTTGAGCAACCTGCTCTAGTGGGAGATGTTCCTGCCCAAGGCAGAAGCATTGGAACTCGAGGATCTGTAAGGTCCCTTCCAACTCTAACCATTCTATGATTCTATGATTTATGGAATAAAAAATGTTTTGTCCTGGGTGGATTTGGACAGAATATCCAGTTAGTTCCTTTTTCCTTGAAAGAAGTATCACATAGTCTGTGGTGGCGGGGTGTGTTATCACCAGCAAGGAAGTATGAGTAAGCGCTGATTAAAGCCTGGCTCAACAGAAAAGGTTCTCCTGACTAAATTATTACTATTTTGTCTGGCATCAAAAGCTTTCTTGAGACATCCCATGGCAAAAATAAATTAAAAAAAAAAAAACAAACCACTAAAAATGTGACCCAATCCTATTTAGTGGCTACACCTTTGGCATAGCCACTACAAAATAACTGTAATTTTGGTTTGTAATTTTGGTCTTGAAACTACAGCAGAAACCCAATGAAACTGAAGGAATTTGTAGGCCAAGATGACTGTAACAGGCAAACCCAGACCTAAGTAAAGCAAGACTCAGGCAGCCAGTGAGAAGCAAGTTTGCTGAGCTCTGAGAGTGAGACCTGGATAAGCAAAGGTGTAGATAGGGTTATTGGCTGGAATATTTTGAAGAGCTCAAGAGCAAACAGTGCCAGTTCTTGCACCTTTAAGTCCCATGAGCAGGCTGGGATGAGATCTCAGCAAAGCATTCTGCTGTGGGCTTTGTTGTAGTTTATGAGGATTTAGAATCACAGCCAGTGGTTTCCTTTGGGATTTCTGAGAACATATTGGAAGCAGCTGTAGATACTGAAGACTTGACATCCAACATCACACCAGGCTCCATTACAGCTAAAGTAAGATATGTCTTGGTGCTGATCAGCCCGCATTGCTTTGTAGGCCAGTCTCCAAAGGATGCCAGGTGTGGTGGAGCAAGGTGGCACCAGAGAGCAGCTGGGTAAAGAGAGACACTCAGTTGTGCAGCTGTCAGGTCAAACCAGGGGAAAGTTCTGGAAAGAAAAAAACAAGTGGAAATATTTATGGACATTAACAGTCTTGCTAATAATTTAAGAAATAATGGTTTTCTTCTATGGGTCTCTTTCTTAGGTCTTTGAGAAACAATCAGACTCAGAGACTTGAATCTGAAGCGTTCCAGGCATTACCTGCCATACAGAGGAAAACTGAGCCTGATGGCTCTAGAACAATCCAGCACAAGCAAGAGTCCTTTCCCTCGAGCAGTGTTCCCCTGACTAAACATCCTCAACAGTCTGCTCCATCAACTACCACAAGTGGCACCCACAAGAGTAGTCAGTCACTAGTCTGTACCCATAAGAACTGTCCTCTCTAGATAGATAGGTTCTCTATGCCTGATCGCTGGAGGTGTTTAAGGCCAAGCTGGATGGGCCTTTGAGCAACCTGCTCTAGTGGGAGGTGTCTCTGCCCATGGCAGGGGGGTTGGAACTTGAGGATCTTTAAGGTCCCTTCCAACTCTAACCATTCTATGATATTCCCATTGAATATTTTTTTTTCTGCATCCAGTGCCCCAGTCCTAATCAGTGGCTTCGTGCAACCCTCATAAGTAGCCGAACAGGAACCAGGGACAAAATAACTCAGGCATGATAGTTCAGGTCTTTTATTGCTAATACATGATCCAAGGTGATCTTCCCTGGGAGGTACGTGGTCCTAAGGGCAACTCACAGTTCAGTACCTTCCAACCCAACAAGACAGCTCATGCTTCGGCTGTGGGATGAGGTAAGTTTCAAAGCAAAGAGGAAGCCTGGACAAGCAGTGCATTCAACCCTTTACTTCACTTGAGTTACCGAAGAGCCAAAACCTTTGCTGACAAAACTCTTGCATGCAAACCGTGGGCAGGAAGTTTTCTGCTCTGCACAGATGGGATAGCACTCAGGAAAAGAGAGGTCATTGAGCGATTGTAGTACCTTCTGGTGAGGCAGGCTCTGCCGTGTGCTGCTGTTCAGGGCTGCGCAGGAAACGGCCACCAGCCATTCAGCATTGACTTTTGTTTTCCCTGCAGGACAAACAAAATCAAATGTCAATTACCAGTGTGCATGCAGGTGTGAAGAGATATTCTCATCTCCCACTCCTGTGAAGAATCGCATTGGCAACCAACCAGAGCTGGTTTATGTAAAACCTCTGATCTAGGATCATTTTAGGTGAAGGATGCTGAAAGGAATAGTAACTCATCTAGTACAGCTTGCCTTGGCTGTAGCTCATTCTCATCAAGTAAACAGGAGTCCTTTACAGGCTGCCCATAAAGTCATGTACCTGCTCAGTCATCATGGCATGATGAGCACTGGAGCTGTTTTAGGAGGATTCAGCGACTGAAGGACTGAAAGGGCAATGCAGAAGCGTGTAACAAAATTGCGATGGACAGAGGTGGCAGCCGGCATGAGGAACAGCACATCCATGGAAACACAAGTTGTGCCTGAGGGAAGAGAAAAGGATCTTGGACCGTGTTCTTGCTCAGAAAGTCTCTCGGCTCCTCCTCACCGGTTTAGCCTCAGAGCTACTCTTGTTTCATGAAGGGTGGCTCTTTAGAAACTGGTGGCAGGTACAAGGAAAGCCATGCTCCTGAAAGAAGGGGTGACCCCCGG
Source organism: Pedionomus torquatus (assembly GCA_013398155.1). Lineage (NCBI taxonomy): Eukaryota > Metazoa > Chordata > Aves > Charadriiformes > Pedionomidae > Pedionomus > Pedionomus torquatus. The sequence continues at coordinate 42,661 of VZRU01014293.1, forward strand.
GGTGTTAATCAGAGAAACTGGTGAAGGAAAACAAACGGCCTCATTGTGCCCATCTGCTTATTGTATGTGGCTACCCCTTTCCACACACGCTATGTTGGCTCCAGCTTTAGCTGTCCACTGGCAAGGTTTCTCCCGGAGGGTTTTCTTCCCCACACTGCATTCCTAAGAAAATTATCACAGCTCAGGCCCAAGCCTTGAATCAAACTGGCAGGGAAACGGCTGACAGCAACTCCCCAGAAGAAAAGCTGCCAAGTTCAAGCTAAAGAGCTCTTTTACCTGGGGAACTGCAAAGGGCACGTTGCCCAAACCAGCAGCAGGGTCTCACCACGCTCCCGGGACTGTCCCCTCGCCCCCCGCTGACGGATGGGCTCCTGGCTGGAGGGCTGGTACTGCGACCTCATGATGGCACTGTCGCAGAGGAGTTGCTTCCACTTGGAAACGGAGTCAACCGCAAGGAACTGTACCGGGAGAGGATGTTCCCGGGGAGCCCGGGCTGCGCTGCAGGAGGAGCAGGTTCCTGGAGCCGACGGTAAAATCCCCCTGTGTGTGGGAAATTCGGAGGAAGCCTCGGGGAATAAATACACTGCTGTGCGATCCATGGGTCAGTCAACAGCTGCTGGGATCCACCCCATTAACTACAATTCTAAAAACTCCTTTCCAATAGCCCTCTTAACCAACTAGAAAGGTTTTTCCTGTTTGATGGACCCTCGCTGCCTTGTGTTGAGGTTAATCCATGGGCCTTAACACTGCCAATGGCGAGATGGTCACAGTAAAATTTTTCATTTTGCCACAGTCATCTGTGTTAAAAAGAAAAAAAAAATCAAAAAAAAGGGGTGGGGGTGTGTATAAATAGTCCCTTGCACTTTCTCTCCTGGTACACATAAGCCGTATCACCACTGCAACGGTACATGAACATGTGGAGGTCCCAGTCCCTCCCCACTGCAGGCAGATTCCCTCAAGCAAGCTTTCTCCTCTTTTCCTCTCTGTCTGGATCCCCACCACTTGTCTGCCCTCCCTGAGCCCTGCAATGAACAGCGAGCATCACCCAGGTGTAGCTAAATGGGGCAGAAACTAGATTTAGCTGGTAAGGAGGAGGAAGCAGTTATCTTTTGCAGGATCTACAAAGCTTTTACTATTAAACAGCCTTGCCCATTGCATGAAGAGCAGTGTCACATTTGGCCCCTCACTGGTCACCTTAGCAGAAGCCAAGGGCAGGACTGGCCTGACTGCAGGGGCTGTGCAACCCCAGGGGCGAGGGGCAGAGGGTACAGCTCATACCCCTGCACTCAGAGCCCTCGGGAGAGCCGTGGCAGCAGCACCTTAAAGTGAAACACTATGAACTTGGTTTGCTTTTTTGACAGAGGAGACTGCAGGCTGGTGCTTTGCGCCTTGTTTCCTGTGCTGTCTCACAACAGGTTATCTCACAGTGATAATCTGAGGCAGGACTAGGGTTTCAGTGCCAGCGTTGTCGATCTAGGGCTCCCTTAACCCCTTTTGCTCAAGTTTTCATGTTTATGGCTGCAAAGTCTACATCTTCCTCTAGACAAACAGAAAGCTGAAACTAAAGTGTTTCCATGACTCCAGCGGCTGAAGACTTGGGGAAGTGACCAGTGGTGACAACGATTGCAAGGACATTTCACAATAAAATTGTGAGAGGCAGTAAGAGCTGTGCTCTGTGCCTGCAGCGCTGTGCTCACCCTATGAGGTCCCAAACGACAGCAGCGTGTCCAGGCTCTGATGTGGTGTTTTCCCTGAGGAGAGGGACAGCGGTGACAAGGCTGTAAACAACGCTGAGTTTCTGGCTGAACGACGGAGCAGTTGGATGGCACATGATGGGAGGCAGCAGAGGAACACATCGGCTCAGGCCACCAGCTGAGCATTGCTGTAAAAGCAGGCGAGCCCCTGCTTCCGCAGGTCTGCTGTGATAAGCAAGGAGGAAGGGACTGAAGAGCCCGCAGAAGCAGCACTAGTGAGCGACCGGCACCTCTGGGCACCAGCTGCATGGTTACCCATGCTCTGCCACATGCAAGTGAAACACAAACCACTGCTCCCCGGCTGGGCCCACTGGCTGCCAGGCCAAAGTGGCACAGAGGGACTTCAGCTGCTGCCCATCACTGTTCCTACATGGCAAAGGGCAGCAGCAGAACGACACGGAAGAGGAGGCAGCCTCTCTGCCAGGAATAAACACAGCAGAGAGCTCTGATGCCTGGCCTCAGTTCACGTAGGCTGATATAAAACCTTTAGTCGAAACAGTTGAGCCTTGCAATCTGGCTAGTTTTCAAAATCTATAAAAAGCCATTTAATAATCCCTGCTTCCTCTCTGCCCCGAGATGATTAGAATGAGGATTTTATTGTTCCAAGCATCTCCCTGCAGGACCGTTCTCCCCACATGTCTTGTTTTATATAAGAGCTGGGGCAGTTGACAGTTTGTACGCAAAGCTGCTGTAACTCTGCAGGCTGAGATCCTCTCCTGGCTGGACATGCAGAGCCCAGGGAGAAGCTTGTCTGCTGCAGCTGACCCTGCAGGCACAAAACAAGAAGAGGGAGATCTCCATTTCAGCACTGCTGCTCATGTGGTCATTTTTTCCTCTGTTGGGTGAATATTTAACAACCCGGAGTCTCAGTCACCAACCAGGCTCTTGGCAAATGACAAGGAGAATTTTGAAGATCCACAAAAATAAGGGGCACTAAACTAAAACAGGTCTTAAACAAGTCAGCATTCAAGGAACAGGGTTAACATCTCCACCAGACAGAACTGGTAAGAAAAAGCAAAGAACTAAATTAATGTTTGGTGGACAGTGGCTTTCCAACCAAATAAAGATCTTTTCTACAACAGCATCCCCCTCTACTTCCCAATGAAGAAAAAAACCTGGAGTTTCCACACCTCCAATGTTTTTGGCAGAAAAACATTATTCAATGAGTTCTGACTAAAGCGCTATGAAAAAGGTGCAGCTAAAAGTCCCAATACCCAGGCCCAGGCTGGGGAACACTTAACCCAGGCTCTCAGGGTGCCTGGTGGGAACACAAAACGCTAGAGCACAGAATCCAGCTCAGCAGCAGGAGGTGGTACATAGCTACGTACTAACCTTCACCTTCGTGTGACCACCCCTACAGCAGCAAACTCTCCTACGGCATTAAAATTAATTCATTTGCACTGACGGCATTGAAGGTGTGAAATAAGGTACTTCTGCAAGCAAAGCTACTCCGTGGTGACACGCACTGTGCTTTTCAGGATATGAGAAAACACCCTGCATACTCACTTTGTGGGAGGTGTGATAAATTGCTCAGGATTAGCAAACAGAGTGACAAAGTGCTCAGTGTGGGAAGGAAATAAACAGCCCAAGGAGAAAAAGACAGCTTTATTTAAGGAATTGACTCGAGGTCTGGAAGGATGAAGCCAGCAGTTGCCTGAGGAGTTGTGTTTCTGAGAAAGTGCTATTCAATCCTTCCTGGCATAACACTCTCAGAGAAAAGAGCTACTGCTGAGACCAGCAGGTTTGGGTCAACTGAGAGGGGTCCCTCTTTGTTCTCCATCCTGCCCAGCAGGGTTCTGACCAGTTCCACACCAGGTGCCCGCTCTTCATGGGAAAAGGGGTCTTTCAAGAGCTGCAGAGTGCCAGCACAAGAACACTGGCAGAGGCTGCTGTCCTGGCTCTCTGCAGGAGTTCATACAACACCTCTTTTCCTAGGGTGAGCCAGAACAAACCACCAACAACAAAAAAAAATCTTTAAGGTGCAGCTGGTCATTTCTCCCAACACACTGTGGTGCAGGGAGAACACAGTCCAGAAGGCTTTACTCCACAGCCACCACTGGTGATGCTCAAGCCAGCTTGAGTGTTACATGGACTGTTCAGCACTGTCTGATGGAGACCCTGCAAGTCTGACTGACCTACTTCTCCTGGGAGAATAAGGCCAGGCACCACCTAGAGCACACATAACCTTGCTGTGCCCAGCTACTTCCCTCTGTAAGGGACAGCCAAGTCAAAGAGAATCAGATTCCAAAAAGAATCAACCCTGGTGGATCAGTACCATGGTTTCGCTGGCTACATTGGAACAGCTGCCTTCAACCAGCCTGAATGTCACTGTCCCACAAGCCACGGGCACCCACTGTCACTGACAAACGTTGATCATGCAATGAGTAGTAACAGAGTTGCTCTGTTGGCACCACACTGGGTTTTGCAGTTTCCTCTTTCACTGGCAAGGCAACAGCCAAGCAGGCTGCTTCACAGGCACTCAGTTCTTCCATCGGATTTGCTAAAAGAAAGAGAGAGACATGACTAACACCAGTGCTGAACACAGACCCCTCAGGGGCCAAGTTAGCGAGTCCCAAGCCCCGACAAGAAGAACTACAGCCAGAGGGTGCTACTTCTATCTGTTTCACCCTTCATTCCTGCACTGAATGCAACCCCAAACCTAAAAGTAGCTTCCCAGCAGGGATAAAAAGTGTGTAGAATAGTCATGCCCTTACACCCAATCCACGGCCATTTCTGATGAGAGTCTTTGGAAGAAAAAACAGGCATTTCTTACCATGTTGCTGAGAATGCTGTTTATCTTCTCTTCTTCTGCAGAGCCTCGCTCCACCTTGCATTTATATGCTGTCAGCTGAATGCGATCCTTTAGATCCTTGTATGTCTAGATAAACAGCAAAACCAGCACCCAGCTTGCAGTATTAGATGGTGCCCTGGAGATTAGCTGGGCAACTCTTCAATCCCCCCTCAAGTTCCCACCACATTGCAATTCCACAGTACAAAAGCTAGAAGCCACAGGCTGGCTCAACTTGGCTTCCCCTGGGAACCACATCATTGCTCCCAGGCCACGGGGATAAACAAACCCCACCAGACATGTGACAGCAGCGGCACATAGCAGAGCACAAGAAAGCCAGGGAGAAAAAGCAGGCTCTTGTTCCATCTGTTCACACACACAGCAGAGACCTACCTCAATGACAACATCATGGCATTTGTATTTGGTGGCGAGGTTCAACCGTGTCTCCACATCCTCCACCAGACGCACATACTCCTGCAGCACCTGCACACGAAGGAAGAGTGTCTCAACTCCCTGCTGTAGGTACCTCCTGCCTCATTCTCTCACTGCAGTCACAGGTTTTCAAGGTTTCTGATCACATACACTTGACCCCTTCCTTCCTAAGGCAACAAGTAACCAGGACAATACTGCTTAGGATCCCAGAAGCAGTAAAGCTTTTCTCACAGAGTCGCTGCCTACCTTGTTCCCATGTACCAGGTTAACCACTGCCAGCCAGAATAAGCATAAGCAAAGTTAACGTAGCAAACAAAGGTGGCAACGCATTGTGGGGAGAACTCTTGAACTCTTGCAGTCAGACCTAGAGCGCAGCCCTCACTACCACTCACACTTCCCATGGATGTTGGGGTCACTCAGCTGAGTGCTGCACCCACCCAGCAGAGACAGCAGCTTCACAAGCTCTTTTCCCACTCTCAGCTAGGAAGCAGCTCACTTGGGGAATAGCCCAACCCCCTAAATCCCAACGAAGAGCAGCAGGACACAAGCAGCAGTTCCTTGCTCACCTGCACAGGAGCATTGTTCCTTTGCAAAATCTCCACCACCCGGTGGAAGCCTATAGGTGCCTTCTTCTTCGTGTACCCCAGCCAGTTCTGAAACGAGCACCAAACCCTACGTTAATCCTAAAGGGCAATCCTTCCAGCACAAGGAGCTGTTTTTCCCCAGTGCCACTAACATATGCCACACCACCAGCCACCACATGCACCACTGGCAGAGCCCTTTGGTAACAGAGGACAGGGGCAGTCCCCTTCTTTGACCTTGTTGCTGCAGCCAAGCCAGGCCCAGCAGAGGTCTTAGGCAGGGAGAAGAGGAACATATAGCAGCACTCTCCAGCAGAAGTGCTGGGCCCTGCTGAAATAAAACCAGTCTGTCCAGTAACTCCAGAACAAGCAAGCTATCAGCAGTAGATACCAATACTTGGAACTGAAAGCCCCAGCAAGGCTTTCCACAACTCACCTTGGTGGTGAAGAGGGCATCCACATCATCCCAGGCTCGCAGCTTGGCACGGGCAGCAAGGGCAGTCAGCACATACTGCTTATCAGGAATCTGCAAAGCAGAAAGCTGCAGTCAGAGCACTAGCACAGGGCTGTGTGGGTTGGACAGGAACGGTTTCTGCTCCCAGTCCTGCCAGGACTCACATCAACAGCCAGGCAAAGAAGTGAGATACTGCCCAAGGCCAAAGTCAGCACTGCACAGAGAGAAAGTAGGGATTCACAAGTGCTGCTGCAGCCAGCATGCACCCAGTAAAAGCCTCCAGATGGCTCCCCCACTTGCTTTTCCAAGGCCCCAGAATGGCCCTGCTCAATGAGGACACAATGCTCCCCTCCCTGTCTCACTGCTGAGCCCCTCAAACCACTCCTACCCACCCCCCTCACTAAACACAATTTGGCTGCCCACATTTTCAGCCAGTGCTGCCACAACAACAGAAGATTCACATACCTTAAACGTTTTCTTCAGGTTGGTTGGGCTGCTGAATGTTCCCTACAGAGAGCAGACAAGTCAATGCAAACTCAACAGAGCAGGTCTCAGGAGAGATTCAGACATTTGCAGTAAGGCATATGCCTCACACAGGGTGAGTCTCCCTAGATTTTTACCATTTTTTCCTCATATCAGTACTATAGGAGGAAACAGCAAGCAGAAGAGAGCCACTATCCCACCCCATTAGCTCTTTAGTATGGTTTCCCCTGCATCCTCAACTGCAGCGCTTCCAAGACCACCTCCCCACACACCTCAACCCTATGAGATTAAGGGCCAATTATGGCTCCTTGGAGCCAGAAGTAAAAGACAGCAGTTTCTAGGATGCAACTCCCTAACAGCCTGTGCCAGGTTGAACATCCCATTGCAGAGCACAAAACAAAACTACAAACTGGTCCCACACACAGAAGGGGAGCCACGTTTCTCTAAGTCACTCTGAGGGACAAAATATGACCTCCCTCCCCTTATTTCCTTAACCTGCCTCAGCTTAGCCACCCCATATACTGAAGGCTACAGGGATAAGTTGTAACCCTTTCTCTTCTCCTCCATCATCCTCACCTCATTCTCTGTGTAGTGGTAGAAACAGGAATAGAAGAGGGTGGTCACTAGTGGCATGTTGAGAATTGAAGCCTTACGAGGATATTTCCGAAATATCTCTGACTGCCCAGCGGACTCCAAGTGCCGATCATTGGCCTGTGGAAACAGAGGGTGAACACGGACCAGGGCAACTGCCTGAGCTTCCTGCAGGACAAAGACCTGGGTAGAGTGCTGCGACAGCAAAGGACAAGCACAGCCTCAACATGCGATGAAGTCCCAGGTCTGATAATTCACACATGCCTGGCACAGCAGTTTGGACAGCAGTTAAACTACACTAGCCAGGGCAGGCTGGTTAGATCCAAAGAGGTGTAAATTAGGGACAGATATAGATCTCACAGGTAGTCCCAGCCATCTCCTGACCAGCAGGGAAGATTTCATACCTCAATGATGATCTGTCGCTCCAATAGGGTATAATGGTCTTGGATGTGGGAGGTATCCTCAGCTGAAAATGGTAGCCTGGCCAGACATGGAGAAAGGAGACCCTCTCAGCAGCTCTTAACACAGGACACTTGGAAGGAATTTCTTCTCTATCAAAGAAGCTCCCCACATACAGGGATGTGGGTAACACCTCCCATTCTCCCCATCCTGAGTGGCTAGTAGATACTCAAGCTCCTGCCCTGCTGCCCCCTCCAAATGGCTCTTTCCCAGACAGGGTCTAGAGAAGGAAAAACTACGTGGCTTCTCTCACAGAACAACTTAAAGCTGATACTACCAATTTCCTCAAGTACTCAGGTTTGCAAGCTTTCACCCTTCACAACCTGAAGGGTCAATGATGAGAAGGTCCCTGAAGCGTTATTTGCTTAGGGCAGCAAAAGCTGCTGGACTAGTGATCACCACAAATTCTTCCTCTCTGGAGGAAGAATTCTGCCCACAACACCCCACTCCTACTCAGCAACCCAAACCCAACATCGGTTCTCAAACTACATAAACAGTGGCACTGTTTAGACAGAAGTCTAATTTTCTTTCCTGCCACTTTCTGTGAAGTACCCACATCCCTCTCACCCTCTTGTATCTTTTCTTACCCAATGCAGCCTTTCAGAAATTCCCTCCTTTTTTCTACATCTTGGATGTTCAAATGTTCCCGGTACTGGGACAGCTGGAGGGAGAGGGAAAAGTAGCACAGTCTGTTCTCAAGGATTTGGGAGATACAGGATTCCAAAGAGCAAAACGGGCATGCAAAGCCATTGCCTGACTAGCAGACACCCTGCAGCCAGCCTCCCCCTGCCCTACACTCCCTCTCCCCTGAGGGCAAGGGAGCTTCTGCTCCTGGGAATACTCACAGCAACCTCCTCAGTCCTGTCTAGGAACCTGCAAAAGGGAACGGGCAAGCATTAACTTGGAGGCAGGTTCCAGGCAGCCTGCTCAGCCCCGCCACAAGGCTGGGCAAGAGCCTCACCTGAGCAGATCCAGAAGCAACTTCTGCTCGCCTGTCTCTTTGAGGAAATGGATGAGGTGACACAAAGCCACCTGCCGCACCTCCAGCTCCCGAAACAAGATCTCTACAGGAGAGAGAGATATGTAGAGGTGGGTAAAGTAAGCACTGGCAAGTCAGAGGGGGCTAAACATGGTGCATGGAGCTGGAAGCCATTGGCAGGATTCAACAGCCTGACCCCATGTCAAAGCATGACCTTGGAAGCTAGAGCACAGAGGAGCCCATTCACTAGGCTGCCAGCTGTATTCAGAGCAGCATGCTACCCTTAGAGATTTTTTTTTCATTCACCCCATCATCACCACCATGTATCCACTGCTTAAAGCTCCAATCTGGGCCTTCAGGGGCATCATCATCCCCCCTCTCATCTTACACTTGCTGCAAAAACATTTCACGTTCAGTAAAGCAGCTATACCCCACATGCTCTCTGTATGACTTGCACCCAGTGAAAGAACTCTGCCCTTAACTGAAACATGCTACAAAAACACTGGCCCCAGTCACACTTACCTCTCCTTAGTGTCCGTTTCAGGAATATCAGGACCTGTGAGCACAGAGAGGCAGCTCTCAGCTGACCAGATCAGTCTTCATCAGAATTAAGACAGACAGACAGCAAACTGGTCAAGGCCTGAGGAAGCTTTTGCAAAGAGCCTCTGAAGACACAGCTCTTAGTGAACTGAATTCTGCTACCCACTAGACACAAGACAAAACAGTGACCTAGGGCCACAGCTGTCCAGAATAGCTGCCTAAGCTCCTACTGTGGAGCTTAGATAAGTGAGACCACGTTACAAAGATATGCCTTCCCATGAGAGATCCAAGGGCTTAAAAGACCTGGTTGAGGGCAATTCTGATACAGTCTCATTTGTTGCCTGATGCTTTGGAAGCCAGATAAACTGGAAAGGCCCTTTGAATCTTCTGTGCTGCAAAGAGCAGATTAAACCTCAGCCTTCAAGAAGCTGCTGCAAAGATCTGTAAGGCTGAAGGATCAGGTTCCTTGATACTAACCTGACATGAATCCTGCACAGTGGCAGGAAAGCCAGAAGGAATATAGAATTTCCCAGTCTTAAGCTTTGACATTTTTCATGAACTTCTTGGTTTTAAGTGAAGAACCCCCACCCATATTGCAAGATTAGGTGGCCAACTGACTGCTTTCACACAAGCAGCCTCTGTGGGGTCACCCAGGAAGTCCCAGCCCCATATGACCCCAGTAGGACTCACAGCTGTAATGACATTCCCATCATGCCCTGCCACAGCTTCATCCAAGAGCATCAGCTTATCCTGCAGGGAGCGAAATCTCTCTAGAGAGAAGATCTGGAGACAGAAGAGGTGTAAGTAGGCATATGGGACATCAGACAAGCTCCAGGCTGAACCAATCCCCAAGGTAATACCTATTCTTCACCCATGAGCCCTGAAGCAATATGAATAACTGTCCTGCCAACCAGCAGAGAACTTCTAATTTAACTAAAATCATGTGCTACACATGATCCCTGTGAATCTGCCCAGAGGGGTTGCAGAGTTAGTCCTCATTACTGCCCAGGCAAGGAGAGCAGATGTGGTACATTCAGCACTGACTCCCTTGCAACAAGGCAGAACTTCCTTGCACGCCACAAACCACCAGACCTGACAGGAGGAGGGAACGCTGCAGGGCCCCTTCCATGGAGGACATCAGAAAAGTGAAGTTGTAAGATTTTCCCTCCCTTCTTCTTAACCCATAATTGTAGCCTCTCTTGACCTTTAGTTCACTTCAGCCTTTGAGGAGACACATGCAAAGTAAAGCCTCAAGTTCCATGTGTGCTCACTGCAAACTGAGGCAGCTGAGACCAAGATTCCAGCTCCAGTGTAACCAAGACTGTTTCTGTCTTCTGCTTCCTACTTACCAATTTTTAGTTACCAACTAAAAAGGGAAGTAAAGCCCCACACCCTTGGATTTTTTCCACAAACCCAGCCCCAGGGGACAGAAAAGACAGAGAGGGACACAGCAGTGCAGAAACCTCCTGTCAGAGCCTAGCTGAAGGGACAACTCAAGTAAACAATGCAACAAAACCCCCAAGGTCTGCTGCTGCTCCTGAGCCTGTGTGATCCCAGCACTCCCACCCGGCAAAGCACCATCCCTGCTAGATGCTGCCTGCAACAGGGATCCCCCTCCCTGCCACAAGAACAGCCAGGAGCATGAGGAAGCGTAAAGCAGTTTAGGACCACCCACCCTCTGTCTCTTGCAAGCAGGCGGGAACATGAAGTCCTTACCTTGCCCTTCTGCATTCGTCTGACTGTATCTTTGGGGCTCCAATCACTGCTGTAATCCTGCCACAAGAAAAGAAAAATAAAGAGCTCTTGAGCCTCAGGAGGCCAGACCATGCCAGCAGTCCCCAAGCTGCTTTCCACTTGTGCTGGATCAGAGTGATGGCCTACATGTAGCTTCTCAGACTGCTACACTCAACTGCTCCAGGATGTGTCCCTACAGTGTTCAGGTGCATTGGTTTAGGTTGTTGTTAGAGAGGGAAACTAGAGGCTCAATCATTAACACAGAATCTTTCTCTTGCCTCAGTAAGGTCTGACATCACACCTTTTTTAAGTGCATTTCAGCAGGTTACCCTCCTTGCAAATTAAAGCTTCAGTGTCGCTTGAAGGACAAACAAAATGCATGCAAAACTGGTAAATTCAAAACTGAGAGGGAAAGAGTCAGTTTCTTGCCACAATTCAAACAGACTTTTCCTGGTGAACCTTCAACAGCATCATGAAGAGTGCAGGAAGAACAGCCTCAGGCAAGCACTTGGAGAGTTGCACAGGACTAGAACAACATGACAAAGGCACTGAAGCCTGTAGTGAGACCACCTTAAGGTAACGTGCAACCACTGCTGCAATGACAGAAGTTCTTCCCCTGCAGCCACCATGATCTGGAAGCACTGGATAAAAAGTGGTGGTGACCTGAGCCACCCCTGAACTCAGACTCCAAGAAGGCATCTAAGCCTTTGTGAGGCACTCAAGCCAGCAGTTGTAATTCAACCTTCTGCCTCAAAAAGACCAGAGAACGGGAGTACCCAGAACCAGCTCTGAAGACACTGAATTTTAAATTCATTGAAGATTTACAGAAAGCCCAATGCTAAAGGAAGTGCTGACCCCGACCTACTAAGGGATCACTGTATGTGAGTCTGTCAACTAAGTGTATAGCTGAGTGCACTAAGTGTATAGCTGAGTGCCAAGTGTCCTGAGCACCAGGGTTCCCTCCAGCAGCACCTCTGGCCAGAGGCAGTTCCTCAGTCTGTCACTATCAGGACACTGGTTAAAAACTGCCACTAACTTTCCCATCTTTGTTCCACCCCACTGCCTGCTTTTAAGGAGTCATACAACCCTTCTCCCTGCTTCATTGCCAGGCACAGAACAGCACACAACAGGGCACATTTACTTCTCCTGCTGTGCTTTCAAGAAGTGCTGCTTGTTAGGTTATGTGATTAATGACTAATCAACATAAACACTAACCTGGTGAGGATCAGGTGGCCAAGGACAGGTGGAGAAAACCTGGTAACCTAATCAGTGCAATCTGAGCACTCTGACTTGGCCACTCCTTGCCACCATCCAATGACAGAGATTTAGGTCATTATCCATTGCATAAAACCTTCCAAGATGAGTAAACCAAAAAAAGAGAATCCTGGGATGCTTTAAGAGGGTTGTGTAAATATGTGTGAGGCTTATTATGGAAGTTAACAGGAATGACAAAAAGCAGGGAAAGGGAGGGATCAAAATGAATTGGGCAGGAACAAGCATGGGAAAATAGAGGGCAAAGGGGCCATAGGGTGCTAGCCAAGTTTAAACAAATGGTTAGTTAGCCTGCCTGCCTGACTAAGCCCTGCAATGGATCACTGCAGTCTATTTTATATTCTCATTAAATTCTATATTTAACCAGCTTCTGTGTGGGTGGGCTCTCTACTGCAAGTGCATGTGTTTGCACAGACACTAGTGAACTTCAAGCTCAACCAGGCATTGAGTAGAATAAGCAGCCTGAGTACCAGGAACTGGAACAGGACCATGAACCCTAGGGGCTCAAGAATCCAGGTGCCAGCAACTGGAGGAGACTGAGGTCTGGGAAGTAGCTATAAAAAAACAAGGAGGGTGTGTATGTTCCACTAGTTGAATTCAATCCTGATCAGACAGAAAGGAGGCTCAGGATCAGGCTTGAGTGTTGTGTGAATATGTATCTGTTGGTAAAGGCATTGGTTTCTGTCTGTGTTAATGAGTGTGGGCAGCTGTGTTAACATTGTGCACATCTGTATCTATCGGGAATATGAGCTCAGTCTCATTACTGGCTGGACATGGAACCACAACCTAGTAGAGGAGACCCACCCAATCCCAAAATTCATTATATTCTGCAACACCTAACACTGCCTGTCTGGGAGAAGGACATTCCTGCTGACTGGAATGTTCTTCTCTGCAGCTCCCTCTGTGTTGTCCCAGTGATTCACAAACAACAAATTCAGAAGCCTTTAAAGTTAAAAAACTTAAAAATCACACATGATACCAATTCATCTGACTCAGCACGAAAGCAGCTTACAGGCAAAACAGTTATTTAGAAATCCTTTTCACAAAGACTGTTGGGCTCTTCAGTAGAAGGAGTAACTAAGGCTGCCAGCAAAGCTCCCTACTTCTGAAGAAAAATAGAGACTGCCTAAATTACTGTGAGGCTGCATTTTTGCAGGTCCTGTCCTATTCCCTGCATTGCCCTCTGCTGTTTGAAGTAGGGATTAATCACTTCCAATGAAACCAATAGAGCAGAAAGTCCTCCTGTCAGAAAGTACTCTGATCCCAGCACACTACAAACAGGCTGCTCACCTTGTACTCAGCTCTTGGTCTGCGCAGCTCCGGGGCATAGTTTTTAACTCCCGTATCAGAGAGGGCTGAGAAAGAAAGCCAAAGGCACATCAAAATCCTGATTCATGCCCACTTCCAAAACCACCCTTTTCTTGGTTTTCATGGTAGAAGACCCAAAATCAAGCACCAAGTGGCAATATGAAGTTGCTCTAAACCCAACAGTCATCAGCTGTACATAAGATTACCCCAAACCATCATGCCAACTCTTTTGCTTCTTTGCTGAATGACTTTCAGGCAACCCATGATTCAGTTTCCCTTTCTGCAACAAAAGGAAGGTGACACTTCCTTTTTTTTTGGAAATGCTTTGGTTTATGAAAATAGGCACCTGTTCCAAAATGAGGCATGGATTCAAAAACTTACCATCTGAAAGGGACTGAAAACTTGGAAGTTTGTTTCGCCCTGAAATCAAAACAAACACTCATAAGAGACTTGTCTCTTCACCAGCAATACCTCTTGAAGAGAGAACGCAAGTCTAGACTGCAAAGCCAGCACGCTGCAGCTACCCTGCTGCAGAACAAGCCACTCTGTACAGTGATCCACACCAGCACAGCTGGGGCTCCCCTGCTGCAGTTTAAGGCTTTGAATTTGTCTGTGGCAACACAAGTCGGCCCAATCTATCTGCTTGTTGCTGAAGCCAGGGGAGATTAGAGAGCCTGAATTTGCTCATCTACCTGCAGAGCCGAGGCTCAAGCACACAGCACTGCTTAGGCTGTGGCAGCAGGGACAGCTTCACTCCCAGGGCAATGATATAGATGTCCTTCACTGTCACTATATTGTCAAATTTGTGAGTGAAAAAACACCCAAGAGAAAGAGAGACAAAGCAAAAGCTGGTTATCTGGCTGTGAGACAACAGAGGTGAACCTATGCAAGCTGCCTAAGTCTCTCTGTGGCCTGTTCCCCCAATAACCAGCTACTACATCTTTGCTGAACCAACTATAACATCAACAGTGGCCAGGTGAGCTCCAAATAAAGGAAAATAACCTGTTACATCTACCGTACTGAAGATTAAATGAGGGCCACCTGGGTCAAGCCAGTCCCTTTGTAGCCTGCTCTTTGCTCATGCAAATGGATTGCTGTACAGCACTCTACCTTGCTGCTCTGTGGAACCTGGCTTTGAAGAAGCCATAGTCTCCAACAGCCCCCTCCCATACCACAAGAGCATGTAATTTTCTGCACAACACGGCAACCCGTTTCTGACCAGTGAGAGACACACTCCTACACTGAGGAGAGATGAGGGCTTCCCTGTTTTGCAATACACTTAAGAAAAAATCATTTATGTAAGAAAACACAATTGCCTCTTGACACTCTTGAGAGAAAGCTCATTTGTCCATATTGTATATGAAGAACCTCACCTTTGAATAGGCTGCTTAGGGAGTAGGAGGAAACTTGTTTGGGAAAAGCAGCATAGGAGGAAGAGCCCTTCTGTAGACTGGAGTCTCGGCTCTCCAGTGAGCTAGTGCTGCTGGAGGATGTCTCTTTGATTGACCAGGAGATACCTATGTGCAGAGAGAGATGGTTTGTAACAAAGAAAGAGAAAAACAATGCAGAATGATCTTATGGCACGGCAGGAATGTTACTAAGTGTGTCCTGGTCAGTTCAGCACTAGCACATCCTGATAACTTTGGCCCTCAGCACCAAGTAGTAGCAACACACAGAATTCAAAACTCATGTAACACTGCTTGTTAAACAGTTGGGCACCCTCCTGCAGAGATGGCTGATTTCAGCAATATTGTACAGCTCATTATGGTTTACCCCCCAAAAATGCATAAACACCCAACATTTAGACATTGATGCATGGGGTAAAGTATAAGCCTTGCTCTAAAGATAAAAAGCAAGCCAGAGAATCTCTGGGTTACCTCAAATCACAAAAGCATAAGAACATATCTTCCTGAACAATGGAAAACTAATATAGTTTTCCCACACACACATATGAAACAGCTACTGCTGTGCATATGGTGCTGGCAACAATCCGTGCATATGTCTCCCTCCTGCTTGTTCTAGGCAGTTTTCCCACTTTTTCACACAGCTGCACAACACACATTTTAGGACAGGCAAAAATGGTGGGCTTTTTAGATGGGAAAAGAAACAGCCTGAACCAGAGGGTGGAGCTACGGCATAGGAGAAGAAGAACACACAAAATCACAGAAAGATATGGGGTTGGGAGGGGCCTCTGGAGATCATCTAGTCCAACCTCCCTGCCAAAGCAGATGCATCTAGAGGAGGTTGCACAGGAACATGTCTAGGATGGTTTTGAATATTTCCAGAGATGGAGACTCCACCACCACTCTGGGCAGCCTGTTCCAGTGTTCTGCCACCCTCAAAGTGAAGAAGTTCCTCCACATGTTTAGATGGAACTTACTCTGTTAAAGTTTGTGCCCGTTACCTCTTGTCCTGTCACTGCGCAGCACTGAAAAAAAGACTGGCTCCCAAAGACTAGACTCTTTGAAGGTCCTCTGGGTGATCGAAATGTAAATATTCATATATTCTGTGGGTCCTGAACTCCAAAGCACAGCAGATGGTATCACGTGTGAGTTATGAGCTTACTCCCATTGTCACTAGAAACACATCTGCTTAATGCTTACAATTCCCTTTCAAACTTCAAGTGTAAGGGTCTGTCTATAAACACACACTAAACCTTGAAATATCTCTTTAAAGTGCTGTGGGAACAAAGCACAGAGAACTTTAAATGGTGTGTATGCACACAGAGCAAATAACCCCACTTTGGGACAGCACTATTTCAAACAGGAGCATGAAGGAAATAATCTAGAATCCCACAGGCCAGCTAAACATAATAAGTATCAAGCCATAATCTCCAAAATACCGGCTCTAAGCTGGGCTACATATTGAGAAAAACACAGGGATTTCCCACCGCTTGTCTGCACTCCTCCTCTTTACCTGATTTGGGCTTCTGCTAGTTCTCCTTTCAATGGATCCACACAGGTAAATCAAATGGCTGACCACACGACCCGAGGAGATCAGAATTAGACTAGATATGCAGAATTAGACAGCTAGTAGTGCTCCTGACCTCAACTAAATTACATGACTTAAGTGGTAATTTTAAACTCCTTCTGTCTCAAGTATAACTTGCAGTACTTCTGCACTTACTTCCCACAGGTTCCCCGCTCCAGCTGACCCTCTCAAGGTCGTCATCATCATCATCGACGATATCCCGAAGGCTATTCACTGCCCGTTTGGATTCCTTTAGCTACAGACAAAAGAAAGAGCTTCTATAAAGACCACCAGTGTTGCAAAGTGTCCTTTGTTTCATATTACCTTCAGACTACACACACACACAGAATTCTGAACACCGCTTCTTTGGCTCCCACTGCCTCTTCTGAAGGAGGTATTTTACGCCTGTGGGTGTTCAGTGGACAGAATCACAGAATCACCATGGTTGGAAAGGACCTCTGAAATCACTGAGTCCAACCATACACACACAAAAAACCCCTACAATCTTGGCCATGAAAGCATGCCCTGAAGTGCCACATCTACACGTTTCTTAAATAACTCCAAGGATGGTGACTCCACCAGTTCCCTGGGCTGGCTGTTCCAGTAAAGCAATACTTCCTAATATCTAACCTAAACCTCCCCTGCTGCAACTTCAGACCATTTCCCCTGGTCTTGTCATTATTCACTTGGGAGAAGAGGCCAGCACTCACCTTTCTACAACCTCTTTCTGGTCGCTATAGGGGGCAATGAGGTTTCCCCTCAGCCTCCTCTTCTCCAAACTAAACATGCCCAGTTCCCTCAGCCTCTCCTCACAGGACTTGTTCTCCAGACCCCTCACCAGCTTGGTGGCTCTCCTCTGGACACGTTCCAGCACTTCAGTGTCCTTCTTGTAGTGAGGGGCCCAGAATGAACGCAGCCCTTCCTCACCACTGGGAATCCAAAGGCCACTGACACCTACACGGACNCTCCTCCTGGCACGTTCCAGCACTTCAGTGTCCTTCCTGTAGTGAGGGGCCCAGAATGAACGCAGCCCTTCCTCACCACTGGGAATCCAAAGGCCACTGACACCTACACGGACACGGCAGGAGATGCAATTTGGTGCACGGGCAAGGAACGACCCAAGATTTTAGACTGAGGACTGCAGGGACGAGTGGGGAACCCACGGCGGCCTCTACACAGAGCAGGAGGACGCGCATCCACCCCACCCGCGAAGCGCAGACCCTCGGCGAGGCCTGGGCTCTGCGACAGCCGCGG
>VZRU01014293.1:61112-81256 GCA_013398155.1 Pedionomus torquatus
GGCTTTCCCACAGGACGGAGCGGGATGCCTCCAACTGGTCCACGGAGCGGCTGAAAACTCTCCTGCTGCCTGTCAGGGTGGAGGGTGAGGAAGGGGCTTGTGAGGTGACAGAAGTGAGCAAACTGGATGGAGAGGCTTCCATTAACAACCGCAAAGGGAAACTCATCTTCTTCTATGAGTGGGCCATCAAGCTGGCATGGACTGGTGAGTAATGTTCTCCCCTCCTGTTTCAAGGCCAGATTCGAGTACAAGGTTAAGGATACAGATCTCCTTTAGTAAGCAGTAATAAAGCGAAGCATTGTATTGTAATACAATAAAAGTTTGCTTTTACAACAGCCAGAGTAAGAAGTGTTGATCTGAACATAATTGCAATTGCAGGCACTTCAAAGACAGGAGTGAAATACAAAGGTTACGTGGAGATTCCTAATCTCTCAGATGAAAATGACATCGATGAAGTTGAGGTGAGCATAGCTACAGGCTAATACTGCTGGCTAGCTGGCTGTTCTAATAGGAATTGTTACAGCATTAATATTTCCTTCTGTGTTACCTTTTTTTAGAACTTATATGGAGAACGTTTTTCATGTTAGAGACTGCTTCATTTAGTACAATCACAGAATAGTTAGAGTTGGAAGGGACCTTAAAGATCATTGAGTTGCAGTCCCTTTGCCCTGGGCAGGGACACCTCCCACTAGACCAGGTTGCTCAAAGCCCCTTGAACACTTCCAGGGATGGGGCATCCACAGCTTCCCTGGGCAGCCTGTTCCCATGTTTCATAATAGGGTGCTGAATAAAGAATTTCTTCCTTGTATGTAATCTAAATCTCCTCTCTTTCAGTTTAAAACCGTTACTCCTCCTCCTGTCACTGTACTTCCTGATAAAGAGTCCCTCCTGATCACGTTGTATCTTTATCAAATTAATTTCCGTCTTCTAGATTAGAGAGCTTTATAGTACATGAAGGTATTTAAATAGGCTGAGAGAGATGAAGTGAAAGACTAATAAAACCACAAAGTTTAACTGTAATGTTGAATTGGGTGTTAAAAGGCCCGTACAAGTATGGCTTTGTTAATCACCACTTGCCTGTGGCCTGTGTTGTTTAGATCCATGTCAGCCTTGCTAAAGATGAGCCTGACACTAACTTGAAGACCTTGATGAAGCAAGAAGGCACAAAAAAAATTAGAGATGCAATGAAAACTTATATCAGCACTCTTAAAACAGGTATGTACCCGAAAGGGAGAAGCATTATGGGAACCCATATGAGCTAACACTAAAGAAGGGGTGGGGGTAACCAGAAGAGTATTAGTTCCTCACCCCATCTCAACAAAAAGGTGTCAGAGCAACAACAGTAACTTCTTTGTCTGTCTTGAAAATGCTTAGCATTTGCCCAGAAGCACTTCTGTCTCTAGGTACTGTAGCACAGCCCAGTTCTTCACATTCTCTGTAGCTCAGTTATAGAGAAAATAAAGCCAGCAAAGGGATCTGGATTTGGATTTGAGAATAACTGACAACTAGAAATTTCTCTGCAAGTTTTGCTGGTGTCATTGAATGAGCTGTCTCAGCATTTGGATCAAAATTATTTTTTTAGAAGATAAATCTGGTTTCAGCAGTTGGAGTTAAATCAGTGTATTTTGTTTGAGTTTGGTTTTGCTCTCTGATACCGGCTGGGAATGCTATAGTGGCTTTTTATGTCCATTTACCTATAGTACACTATATGGGCTAGATTTTCATGTTTTGCTGAGTACAAACCACCACTCTTTGCTCTTTTTCAGGGTCAAATTTCTCTGCCCTTGTTTTTTTTTCAGGCTTTTTAGTGTTCAGGGTGGGAGATAGGGTAATCTGGTGGGTGGAAGGGGAGGTTATTCAGAACAAACCATGTGATCTTGTGGGCTGGGATAAATAAGAATAGGTGGGAATTAAGAATTCTGGGATACAGGATTATACACATAAAATAAAATTCTGCTATATAATGGAATTTTGCCAGTTTGAACAGATGACAAGGAAAGAGAAAGAGCAAACTGTTTTATAATTGGTAAAGGCAGAAGCAGTAGAGCTGGAGAAAAAGCAAACATGACGCTGAAAGAGACTGAAGCTTCTGGTGGAGTTCTGAAAGGGCTAGTGCTGGTGAACAGGGTGCTGCTGGGACCTCACCTGGGTTTCTGTGTGTAGTCCTGGCAACTGGTGTCAGAAGAGATAAATCGAGGATGGAGTTAGAAGTAACTTTATTCTGTACTGCAATGATATGAGGAATGGAGAACCAGAGTCTGAAAAGAAATGGAAAAGCTTGGTTTGGTTTGTCTAGACCAATAAGATAGAAGTATCTGAGATGTGATTGCTATTTATATTAGAGACTGAGAGAGGAAAAAAAGGTACTTAAGTGTAAGGGTAATGTTCGTGTGAGAGCAAAATGTGGAAGATAATGACTGGTATGTCTAGATGAGGAAGAGGAGGTAAGTTCCTTATTGTTAGTGTAAGCAGGTTCTGATACAGCCTTCAGTGGAGAGTAGTGAGGGCAAGAAGAATTAATTGCGTGTAAAAAGAGGTCTGTTTACTTTTTTAAAAAACTATTTCAGTCATGGGTGCTAACGAGAGCAGGGGCGAAACCAGGAAGCCCTGTTTGATTGTGTATTTCAAAGAACAGTTAAAAGGTTTACTTGATCTTTTATTAGTTTCATGGGCACATTCCTGTCTTTCCAGAATTCACCCAGGGCATGATTTTGCCGACAGTGAATGGTGAACATATGGAAACAACACCTCAGGTGGCTCCTAAAGCAGAAGACCGCAAGGTAAATAAAACTGCAAACATGCTTTTGCATCTATGAAAAAAAGGAAGACAGTGCTAGATTCTGGGCCTTACAGGAGCAACCCATACTGTTTACAGGATATACATATATATATGTATATTTAGGAGTTGGCAATCTGTAGTGTAGGCCTGACTGTTTCAATCTGCAGCACGTGGTATTTCTTAATTCAAGCAGAGTGATAAATCTGCTTTTTACAGTTAAATATGGTTGTACCTAGTTACATCTTTACCAAAGGCCTTTGTTTTTTCTCTTGGGTATGTGAACCACTTGGTGAGTTTTTAAAGTGTTTGTTTTACTTGTTGTTTTGTTAGGCGGCCGCTAGCAGCAGTACTGCCCCATCGCAGTCCAAATCCATAGGAGTCAAGATCCCTACATGTAAGATCAACTTGAAGGACACCTTCTTAACATCTCCCGAGGAACTCTACCGGGTATTCGTTACTCAGGAGGTAATGCCAGGCTTGTTCTGAGAGTTGTTCTTTGTCCGTTGTAGATTGTTCCTAAGAAGCTCTTCAAGGCATTCTGTAGGACACCCACAGTCCCTGAGAAGGAAATAGGAAAGCTGCTCTGCGGAACAATTGCTTAAAGCTCACATGTGCATCTTTTCACACCATTGACAAGAGAGGGTAATGCTGGCCAGAAGCCAGTTCCAGACTACTGTCAGCTCCAATGTATAGGTGATCCCTTACTGCATGTGGTCACATCTCGGGATTTAGTCGTGGACACTTTTTGGTTTGGTTTTTTTTTTTTTTTTTCCTTTAAGTTTAGATGGTATTAAAGCATACTTGGGGAGTTGCTTCCCCTCTCCTGCACACCATTATATAGTTTAAGAAGACAGAGCAGCATTGTACATAAGACTATGAAAGCAAGGGATTCTTTTCCTGTGGGAGGCAGAACGCTGCTGTAGTGGCTGTAGCCTTGCTTTTCTGGTCAGATTCTCTTCTGTCTCTTCTTTGTGAAGACTTTACACTTGGAGGAGGAGTTATCTCCTCTTCTAGAACCTTTGTAGCTGGGTGGGAGGCATTAAGCAGCAAGACTGTGAGCAGATAATGTCAAGTGATGTGAGTCTCCTGCTGAATTCTTTTTAGATGGTCCAAGCTTTCACCCACGCACAAGCTGCCTTGGAAGCTGATAAAGGAGGCAAGTTTCAGTTGCTGGATGGCAGTGTCACAGGAGAGTTTGTTGACCTAGTAAGTACTAACTAGTGCAGGTGTACCTGGCTTGGGCAACTTTTTACTGTTTGAGGTATCAGTTCCGTAACAACGCTTCAGTTGGCTAATTGGGGAGTTCTGCCTGGTGGCCAGTAGTTACCTATAGTTGCCGTGGCTATTGAAGTGCTCCTTATACTATAGATTAATGTGTGGGACTTCAGTCAGGTGAGAAAATCTGCTTCCAGTCATGCATCTGCCCTGTCTTTGTGTAATTTTACTTATTTATTAGGGGCTGGAGGGGTGTAACTGATAGCAACTGACCCTTTTCCTCTTTAGCCTGTCTGCCACTAAGGTGTTCTGGACAGGGACACTGTCTTAGTGTTATGGGCTGTACATCAGCAGCCCATCTTCCTAGAAGAGGAGTGAAAAGAAAAGGACGCTTAAAATCTCTTTCCCTCTGTGTGTGTTTCTCAAGGGGTCTCTAAGACTTCCAACAAACACAATTCTAGTTGTTTTCTATTAAACTGCAGGATTTGCAGAAAATTACTACTCAATCTTTCTGTCTTTTTTTTCAAGGTCCCTGAGAAGCAACTTGTTATGAAATGGAGATTTAAATCTTGGCCAGCTGGTAAGTAGTCCAAGACTGGACTATTCTATTGCAGTCCTTGCAGGTGTTTGAAGAATTCCAGGCCTGCTTGCCACACTGCACTGTGGCTCGTGTTTGGGGAGCACATGGTGTTGTGGAGCTGCACCAGCCTTATCCCAGCTTCACATCCCACGCGATCAGGTCAGAATCATCAGCCACTGCTTAGAGCAGTGGCCAGGGATTAGGAGTTATGAAGTAACAGCTTCCTCAGTTGCAGCTCCTTTGAACCCCATGAAGAGGGAGCCCTCTCCTCCCTCTGTTTCTGAGGAAGGCGTGCAGCTGTCCTGGGAATAGATCCTCTGGGAAGAATCTTGAGGAGCCTTTTAGGTGGTGCTGTGTGAGATGACGCGTGGAGCGGCTCATTGGGGCAGCGTATCTGTACTCTGCACTGCTGACTGGTTTGCTTTGCTTTCCCTAGGGCACTTTGCAACAATTACCTTGAACTTCACTGACAAAGGTGGTGAGACAGAGGTGTGCTTGGAAGGCAAGGGCATTCCTGCCAGCGAGGAGGAAAGAACAAAGCAAGGCTGGCAGCGCTACTACTTTGAGGGCATTAAACAGACATTTGGCTATGGCGCCCGCTTGTTTTAATACTGGTTGCTGGGAAGGCTCTGGCTGAAGACTCTGCCACGTGGACTGATAAATTTCTCACCTGTCCCTTTCTAATCTTGGCCCTGCTGCCGAGTAAAGTGGGATGACAGGTGATGAGGAAGGCCATTGAGCAGCACCACTTTCAGTCCCTCACTGCTTTCTGCATGTCTCGTGCTGCAGGGGATTCTCTTACATGTACATACTTCTATTGCTAAATAAACCTAACTTAAAAAAAACCACCGTGGAACTTGTGTCCTCAGCTCAGCTTGAGTTCAAAGGGTTGGTCGATAGGGTGCGGGAGGGATCAGTGGAAAAAACGATCAATAAGGAGTGCTGATCCCAGGGTGATTTACTCCTTGCTTCTGAGGGAGCAGAGAGCATGAGCTTGATGCAGTTTTTAGTTGGAGCAGCTGCTCACTTTCTCTCTGCTTTTGATCTGCCGCTGGTAAATGTTTCAAACCCTTTCCATTTCTGAAAGGATCTAAGATGCTGTTCAAGCTATTCCTTTCCTCCCTTCCACATCCCCTTCTTCAACACGATCCGCTCTTACACATACACTAGCCTGCTCTACAAAAATCACAGCCGGACAGTCCAGGACGCTCAGCAAAGCACTGCTAGAACTCCCACCTACAGAACAGTTGTAGCAGGTTGTGGGACCCAGGGTCAGTTACCTCCCAGAGCTTCAGGCCAAAGCAAACTATTGACTCTCTTAGAGGGGTGGGATTTACTCTTGTAAAGTAAACAAGGTGCAGTACTTTTGGCTGACTCTTGCTTCAGCTGTTGCTTCAATTGGTGCAGAAGGGAGAGCCATTTGTTCTCTATGCTAATAGGGTTAGTTTCCAAAGATGTCTTCTAAAGCAATAAACTTGTCTATAGGACAGGGGGAAATCTAGTTCTGGTTGGAAGTGTCGATCTGCTAAATCTCAAGGGTGACTGAAATGCTCAGTTTTCCCTTTGAGGCAAGGGCTTACCTTACATACTTGGTTTTCTGCAGATCATCTCTAGTAAGCTATGAATAATGTTAAGTGGTGAGAATTTGGTGATTTGGCGTTGTTTGCTTTTTAATCTGAATGGCATGTTGTAGCCATCTCCATCAGTAGAAGAAACGGGGCAAAAAGCCAAACTTAAATGCCCTCTAAAAACAAACCAACCAAATGTAATTGATGGTGTTGCCCTTTAAGCTATGGAGAGCACTTTTCCACCTGCTATTCCAAAATGAGTACTGATGGTAAAGTATGTATGGACAGCGTGGTGTGAAACGCAGTTCTGTGCTGTGTACTTATGGCCTGTGACTTCAAATGAAGCCTTAGGAGCACCAGGCACCTGTAGATGTGTCAGGGCTTCCCTGTGTCCCACAGGGCTGTCTTCCTTAAGGTGTCGCCTGGTGGCATTTGTGCCAGGGTTCTTACACGCAGATGAATTACTGTGCGTATCTGGCTGGTTGTGGGAGAGTAAGAGGATGTAAACACAGTGATGTTGTCGTTTGTGTTTGGTTTTTTGTTTAGGAAATATAGACAAAAACATATGTTTAAGGAAAAACCTTAAACAGCAGGGCCAGCACGTGTGTTCACAGCCAAGGCAAGAGCTTTGGTAAGAAAAGAACAAAATTATTTGAAAACTGAAAAAAAAAAAAAAAAAGGAAAGAAAGAAAAGGTGGGGGTCATGACAAGTTACCGTGAGACAAACTCGGCAGCTGGCTGAGGCTGTCCTGGCTGTGGCTCAGCAGCCGTCCTGGTGCCTGGCCACGCTGCGGCAGCATCGCTCGCTGGCAGCGGGGCTGGGCTGGCACAGCAGAGCCGGGGCAGCAGAAGGCAGGCCCCGCTAATCACCTGCCACTGGAAGGTTAGGAAGTGGGACAGGAAGGCAGCTGAAGTGGAATTTTAATTGCCTTCCTTTCATCACAAACAAAGTTTACTTGAGGCATCCTGCTGCTACTCTAATAGGACATGCTTTGGCCTCAGCCAGCAGCCCATACTCATGGGCTCACGGGCTCAGGAGTCATTTGAGGGCTCTTCTTCCAACAAAACGGACAGCCCTGAGCCATACTGGTGCTACTCCAGCTGGATCCCTGCCCCTCGAGCTGGAAATCGCCATCCCCACAGCAGCAGGACGGGCTGTGCAGCCATGTAGCCAGCATGCCTTGGCTGCTCTTCACAACTGACGCTCTTGGGATCACCCACCGGTGAAGAAAAGCTTGTGCCAAAAGGCCAGGCTGTGAGCTAGGGCTTAGCCTGAGGCACGGAGCGTGGCAGGCTGTGCTGGCTCTAATGGGCCACGGCAGTGGTGATGCCTTACACCGCTTCAGCCGCTCGCTTGATGAAATCCGAGCCCTAAGTCACGGTGTGCTAGTGAAAGTCCCTGTGCTACATCTGCCTGCTCTCAGCAAAGAGACCCGCACCTTCAAGCTGTAGCTGACATCTCCACTAGTGCTCATGAGAAACCCCAGACTTTTGCTTTACTTGGAATTGTCAGGAGAGCCAGACATGGTTTGTGGCTATCTGGGGGAAAGAAGGGCTGTATAAGATGAGGAAGAAAAGCAAGGTCCAGTATACTCCTCCCCAAAGGCTCTTCAAGAGTCTGAACTAGGGTAATAGAGAGTCTTGTGAAAGAAAGAAAACAAAAGTTTAAAAAAAAAACAGGAAACAGAGATGGAAGTAAACAGTGAATTTTTCATGGTGATGAGAGGTCAAAGGTGGACTCTAACTCACTATACACTTTATGAGACACACGGAGAAGACAAGTAAGGAGCAAACAACAGAGCATGGGGTCCCAGCCAAAGGGGTCTCCCACCACATTTAGTGAATTCTGGAATTTCTTGCAGCTGGTGGTATGGTACCACTGAAAGTTTACATGGATTCAGAACAGGAGTGGAAAACGTCATGAAAGAATAAACCAGCCATGGGCTATTAAAGAGAACAGCCATCACATCTGGCTCAAGAAGCCTCTTGGCCATCAGCTGCTGGCAACAAGATAAGGAAAATGCTTCATGGAAATAGTGACATGTGCTTGTCCTTGTCTTTTTCTTCCTTCCTAGTCACCTGCTGTTGACTGCTGTTAGAAACTGGAGGCTGATTTAGCTGGACCTTTGTTACGAGTCACTTGGCACACACTTTTCTCATGTGTTTGGTAATTTATGTACGTGAAGTTTCTATGGGAAATTCAGGCCACAAATCAAAGAAACTGAAAGTCCCTGGCCTAAGTAACTATTAATACTGATGTGAAACATCATCCCAAACCTACCTCAATGACAAAAGAGGAAGAACTTAAATAAAATATTTCTTTTTAAAAAGCCAAGGTGAAAGTAGTTGGATGTTTCCAGCATGACAGGATCTGACACAGTTTACCCTAGAAGAACTACTTGAGAAAGCAGAGAAATTTTTCCAAATTTAATGAGGAATGGGGCTGGGGAGAGGCAGGGAGGAAGAGAGAAGAGGGCCAAAGAAATTAAATCAATCTGTAAAATCAACTCATGAAAAAATACTGAAAATGCACTCAGTAACCTGTAAATACCCAGCTTATCAGGTAAAAAAGACAGCACACCTGTATCACAGCTACATCAAGCACAACTCTCATCAAATCAAGCTAATGCCTTTCTTTGGCAAAATATCTGAGCTTTAGACAATGCTTTATATGATATTTTTATTAGTAAATAAGGGAAGGCCTAATAGAGCTGTGATGAATCTATTATGTTTTAGTACAGAAGGTAGTATAATTGGTGACTTAAAAGTAAAAAATTTAATTTATTACCACTGTTGCGGTAAAACCCTTAGGAGACAAGTTTAGGGTTGAAAATGATCTTGACCTAGTGGAAAAGTGATTGAGAGGAAAAAAATAAAAAATATATTTGACCTCGCTGAATTGTGAAGTTTTACACTGAGGCAGAAACCCCCAGTAAAGTGCACAAGAGGGGAAGCAACAGTCTTGACAGCACATCTGTAAAAGGCATTTAAGCTGGGCAAGTTACGGTGATTTTTCAAATGAACATAAATTTAAAACATCATGGAAGAGAAAAAAAGCTGCTTGCAAGGCTGAGGTTTGTAGGTCCCATGAAGAAATCTTTCTGTAGAGCATTAAGAAAGCCCCAGATAAGACCCTGTATGTTCAATTTTGGGCTCCACAAAATTCACAAGAAAGATGTGAATTACCTGGAGCAAGTCCAATGATGGGCAATGAGACTAAGCGGAGGTCTGCAAGTGCAGTTTCCAAGGAAAGCCTGAAATAGTCACATTTATTTAGTCCAGAGAAGGGAAGATGGTAGAGATGGAGGGGAAAGGGGAGCATAATGATAAAATTCTGAAATACAGGAGAGGTAGGAGCAAATAAGGCAATAATATGTTCTCTGTGACTACTGCAGATAAGATGCAGTGGGCTTAAAATAAAGCAGGAAGGATTTAGATTGGCTGCTTGGAAAATATTTCTCCCTGCAAGAACAGTAAAGCTGAGGGTTACTGTGGAATCTCTGTCACTGGAGAGCTTGAAGCCCAGGAGGGAGCAGAACCCATCAGTGAGGAATGATTTGCTCATGTCCCCATGGTGGGGCTATGTAGTTTCTTGAGACCTCATCTAAATCCATTTTCTAGGGTATATCCCTGTGTGCAAAGGCTGTAATCCCTGTGTGTGGAACTTTCGCTTGTCTCTTCAGAAACCTCACGGCCACCTTGCCCACTGCCGCTCAGCTCCTCCAGCACAGACAAGCTCAGCCAGGGCTGGGGCTTGCTGGGGCTGGTGTGGCAGGAGGTGTTGGCTGGTGGATGGGCTCTGCTGTGGCCTCTGGCCTGTCCATGACCGTCAAACTGTGCAGGGCTGTGATCCCTACTGCCAGGCTCCCATGCAGGGAGAGAAGAATAGCTGACATGCTTGCGAGGACCTGGAACAAAGCAGGGGCCGGACCCCGCCAGCTGGGCTTCTCTCAGGCATTTCCGAGGGGCAGCTGGCCGCTGCATGGCAGGGAAGGAGGGTGAGACATTCCTTTCCCAACCTTAAATGTGTGGGTCCTTCCTCTGTTGAGATGGAGGGAGCAAATCGCATCCTATGGACAGGCTGGGTAGGGTTGCCCCAGTGTGATTTTGGCATCCCTCTGCATGGTGCTGGTGAAAGCAGAGAAGAGGATGAGCTCTGCTGGGTGCTGGGCTCCTCCTGGGGGTGATTCTCTGCACCAGGAGATGAGGTCTTGCCACAGGCTCCTGTTCGTGCAACATTCGCTCTGCGGTCAGCAGCGTTACTGTCAAAAAACTGCAGCTACTGTGATGACTTCTTTTTTTTTTTAATTCTTCTACAGAGACATTGGCAGCTGCGTGCCACGCTGTGCCACCAGCTGGAGGTGGCTGGTGTGGCCACACAGTAGAGTGGAACCCTTTGCAAACCGGGCAAGTTTGGAGTTTATTTCCTCTCCACAGTTTCAGTTTTAACTCAAGGTCCACACACCATCGCAACTGCACCTGGCTCTCTCCTAGGCTACAGTCAGGCCTTGCGGTTCAGCTCTGCGCCACAGGCTTTGTCTGAACACTTTTGCTGCTTCCACCATCTGTCTTCTCTTCCCATAGCAGCTCCTTCTGGGCCCAGCTGGGCTTTTTGCGTGCTTTCCAGGAAGCAGATTCTTGGAGTGGGAGCCCTGAAAAAATGCAAACAGTTAACAGGATTTCCCTTGCTGTAAGCATGTTTCTATGAAATCTTGTGTTCATCCCTGAGAGATGGGCTGCAGGCACCCTGCCTGTTCCCCGGGCAGCTGGACACACACCTGGGCCTTGGAGGGGTCATTCATAGTGAAAAGGACCTTGCACAGCTTGCTCATGGTTTCTCTGGAGCCAGGAGCAGGAGGTCAGCAGGGACAAGCACATGCTGATCCTTGTGCCTTGTAAAATCTGGGCAGGGCTCCTTCTGCAGCCAAACTAACTCATCTGCAATTCGGATGTCAGGGAACGGGTGCAGCTGAGCCACATGAAACCCCAGGCCAGGCTGGAAAACTAAGACAACTCAACTGGCCAAGAAGTCTTGCAATCAAAGCAGCGGGCAAAGGTGCAGCTTAAGACTCTGCCACAGACTCTGTGATTTCAGGGGCATCTCCAGGTCTTGAGCACCTGCAGATTAGGGCAGCAATTCCTTCCACTTCCACCTACTGGCTGTGAGATTCCTATAGCCCAGGAGTGTCGGAGTAGGGCTCAGCATCCAGCACAGCAAGGACCTTGTTGCAGAGGATAAAGGCATGTTATAATCACAGTGGTATCCACTCACTGCCCCTTCAGGGAAAGAGTGTTTTTCTCTGCTGCTTTTCCTGCAGAACAGAGCTCAGCATGCTCCTCCTGGCCTGGGCTCCATACAGCTATGTTTTTGATGTTGCAGAAGACCAGCAGGAAGCTCAGAGCATCCTTCATGGAGAAGAGCCATCTGCTTCCCCCAGGCAGAGGCCAGCAATGGCGCCAGGCAGCTGTGGAGCAGAACCCCGTGTTTCAGGAGCAGATAACCCTTGACAGATGTGAAGCCAGCACAAAGCAAAAGAAGCAAGAGAGAAGGAGAGAAAACAGCTGGAAATAGCAAGAGTTTGGAAGTGGTCATGATTTATGCGGCAAAGTAAGAGCAACAAAAAGCTGTGTTGCAAATCTTCCAGCTACCATTGGCTATTGGCTCTGGAGGTGGTTTGCCAAACCAGTTTTCCAGCTGGGATGATGTTGGGTTGTTTTTTTCCAACCCACTCAACACCTGCTTAAAGCTGGTGGAAGGTCAGCTGGCACCCAACTCTGCCAGGCTGAGGATGGAATAAAACCCAGGGTCAGGGCTGAGGCACAGATAAGGCACTTGCTTCTCAGCACTGACCCTGATGGTTTTCTCGTAGGAACCTTCCTTCCCTGCCAGCAGAACTTCACAATATCCCATGGCTGTGGGCTCTGGATAGTCTGTTAGATGCAATTCTTGCAGCCGGACACCATCAAATGCAAATGTTAAGGGAAGGAAGCAAAGCCACCAGAGTCAGTGCAGTAAAACCGGGGCTGGGGACGCAAGACACGTAACATCAACGTAGTGTCATCCCTCTCAATCAAAACAAATAGCAACATATGCCCCAGTCACAACTGAATGACATCAGCAACACATACATATATAAAGTGCTTTATTGCAGCATCAGAATAAAGAATTCTTCTCTATGAAATTTTGTAGGAATAAAAGACATTTTATATATATTATATATAAAAAACTCAATAAACTTAAGGAGTGGAAACTTAGAGATTCATCACTTAAATAGCAGTGGGCTGAACAGACTCTTCGATGGGATATAAAAATAAATGCTTGCTTAATGTCTCCTTTTCTCACGGTGCCCCGCAAAGCCTCCCGGTGTGTAAGGTGCTTGTGTGAGGAACAACACTGTTTTCTTGTTTCTCACGCTCCAGTTCATGCCTGTATCATCTAAACCACAGAGGCAGTGAGGCAGAACAGCCACTCAGCTTTCAACCAGCTTTTAGAAGAAATTTTTCTACTTCCCTTTGGACGGGAACTCCACTTATTACAGAAATTATAGTTTCTTTTGGGGGGAGGGGCGGTTAGACCGGTTGACATACCCAGTTTAAAGAGAAGGAGGGTGCAATCCTGGGTAACTGTCATTATTGTAAGAGCACTTCCTCAGAGAGCAGCCAGTCTAACAAATTGGCTGAGCTATTGAAAGTTTCCTTCAAATAAGGCTGTTTGCAGAGGTCCTGCTTCCATGCAAAGAGTCTAATACTGGACACTAGGCACGATTAATGGGAGGTTGTTTTAAAGAGGTCTGTGCGCTGTTGGTAAATAAGCTCCTCTGAGAATCTGCTGATGACGTATGATATGGGAGAGGACATATGAAGACGTTCTCCCAAATGACAGAAGAGAATAAGCTTATCCTTCCATGGCCTTGGCTGCTCAGTTTTTCTGCTCCCAGTACAAATGCTTCCAGGCCTGTTGCTGAGCCTCCCCACACGCATTCCAGGCCAACCCCTCTTGACCACCTCTTCAGGACCTACCTCTTTAGGACCTACCTCTTTACCAGATACTGGTGAGCAAATGGCCATTTGGGCTACAGAATATGTAATGGTTATGAACATTTACCAGGGTCTGTGTAGCCATCCATGCTTCTCTGCTTGTGTCTGCCTCCTCACCCTATGCATAACACTGGTCATCTCAGACTGCGCGTCTGTTGGGAAACGGACAGTGTCTGCCTGAGTTTTGATAACACCCATAACCGGAGTCTAGGGATACAAGTGTGGAACAATAGTTAAATAGGAATAATTCAGTGATAACTTTGTTAATACTTTTGTTTTACCAGCAATGAAGTCTTAGGTATAGATGACCTGATGGAGCAGGTCCAGAGGAGGGCCAAGAAGATGATCAAAGGGCTGGAGCAGCTCTGCTACGAGGATAGGCTGAAAGAACTGGGGCTGTTCAGCCTGGAGACGAGGAGGCTCCAGGGAGACCTAATCACAGCCTTTCAGTACCTAAAGGGGGCTGCAGGAANTGGGGAGGTTGGACTAGATGGGCTTTGGAGGTCCCTTCTATGGGACCTATGGGAGGATTCTATGACCAAGGATGCAACATTCTGTCAGTAACCAGGAGCAAAAGGATCAACACACCCAACATATATGATGCTCCCAGAGAGACTACCCACAGAGCTATCAGACAGTGGCTATTCACTGACCCTGGAGAAAGCTCCTGTAAAACTGACAGATCTACCAAAGGACTATCAACCAAGGACCTCTGTGCTCAGACAGATGATTTTTTTGTCCAGTGGTGTCCTGCAGAAAACATGGAGTAGCCAACAGCCTTGGGTGAAACCTCTAGTCTAGCAATTATTCCATTCTTCTTTACATGTGCTTGACTTGCTCTTTTATTTCCTCTGATGCATAAAATTTGCTAGATAAAAGCTATGAACAGTTTCTGCCAGGTTCAGCAACTGAATGTCCAGGGATAAAGGTGTTCAGCCTAGTTTCTGTGCAGAAAACCTGAGAGCTCCCAAAACATGCTCTGAGAAACTGCCTTGGATCTGTGAAAAGCTGAATAAAACTCAGGCAAGACCAAAGGGCCAATGGAGAGCATCATGATCCATGAGCTGCAGACACCAGTTATTGACATTCTAAGCACTTGTGTGTCTTCTTCTTTTGGAGCCACACTTGCTCACCAGACCCAGAGCCTGAAGAATACAGGTTGCTCCCACAACTTACTTTCTCTGAGCTGGCTCTTGCTGGGGACCTGGGCAGACACAGCATGGAGCAGGGCCCAAGGCCAGCAGCAGACCAGACTGGGGCAACCCTGGGTGCTCACAGCAGCACCTGATGTGTTCCCATCCCCAGGGAGCACTTGGGTCAGTGCTTTTTGCTCCTCTCCAGCAAAGGCACAAGTGGTG
This sequence comes from Pedionomus torquatus, assembly GCA_013398155.1. NCBI lineage: Eukaryota > Metazoa > Chordata > Aves > Charadriiformes > Pedionomidae > Pedionomus > Pedionomus torquatus. Next base: position 75,651 of record VZRU01014293.1, read on the forward strand.
GCCTCCAGCCCCTGGCAGGGCTGTGGGTAGGAAATGCAAGACTTTCTGCTGGATCATGTCATAGATGCTCCTGAGCACTGAAACCTGCTGGGGAGCTGAGGTGTGGAGGTAGGCTGGTGGTGGGACTTGCATGGGTGCTGCCACTCTGGTCCCTCTCTCTGGTCCCCTGGGGCTGAAATGCACACAAGTGGTGACCAACCCAACCCCCTGACGTTGACCTCCTCTGAGGTCCATTCTTGTTTGGCTTTGGCACTCAGTGTTGCGTTTCACAGCCAAAATCACAGTGGGAAGGCAATCTTGCCAGGGGAGCCCAGGGGGCCAGTATCTTCCTGCCCCACTCTCCCTCTGAACCCCTCTAAGCCCCTCCCTGCTCCTTCCCAACTACGCATGGGAGAGGGGGGAGGCCCTGCTCTGGAGGCATGGCTGGGACAGACCTGCTTCTCCCTAGGAGGACCACCCCCATTTTCAGAAGAAGACCAGTGTGTGCCAGAGCAGGTGTATAGGTAAGAGCAGGCAGCTCTGCCTACAGCAAGCCAGCTCCTCAGATGTGGCGTGAAGCCAGAAGGAGCTGAGGCCACTTCCACCCTGCAGATGCTCAGCTTTCAAGATTGCAATAAGCAGATGGGAACAGCCCCCCGTTCCTTTTACGCCTCCCATCCCTGGTGGCTCCCTGTGCACCAGCTAAGGCACCCCTGGGTGTGGGACTACCCCGAGTGGCATGGCAGGGATCGCACTGGGATAACCTCCAGCACCCCTGAAACTCCAAGGGGGACCAACGTACCCCTTTGAGGGGGCAAGATGGATGGCTTTACCTCCCAGCTTTGCCTGGCGCCAGCAAGGAACCCATGAGCAGGGCCAGGCCTTTGCCAAGCTGGCCAGGGTGGGAGCCAGCAGTGGCCATGGCTCCTTTGAGCGTGGCTCTGGCTAGTACTCCTTGGCCTCCTGCAGCTGGGAGAGGTACTCCTCCTCGGTGGGGTTGTCAACACACCGTCGCCCGTTGTTAGGGGGCCGGACAGCATGGTAGCGGCTCCAGTCACCCTTGCAGAGGATCCAGGGCAGCATGTCCACCTTGTAGTGCAGCTCTGGGGAGAATTCGGTGCTGATGAGGTTGGGGACCCCAGCCCCCTTGCCACGGGTGATGAGGCGGGTATGCTCGTCGTAGCAGCAGTGCTGGGCAGCCAGGGTGGTGCTGTCGAGGGAGAGCATGGAGCGCAGGCAGAAGCGCGCCGTCGGCTTGTAGATGTCCAGACGCTCCTTGGGGCCACTGGCATCTCTCCATCGGAAGCTCTTGCCCTGCCCCTCATCCCGCAGGTTGACAGCGCTGTAGACGGCCTCCAGCGGGTAGGAGCAGGGGCAGCTGGGCAGGTCCGTCAGCACCTTGCTCAGGTACTTGGTGAGGAAGTCACTCTTGCAGTTCAGCCACTTCTCACAGCTGTCCACCTCTGGGGAGGAGAGCACCAAAAGGCTGAGGGTATGCACACCCCACACCCCACTTTACCCAGCTTTACCCATTTGCCCATGGCCTCACCAGCACCACCAGCAGAGCTTGCAAGTACTGGGCAGCAGCAGCTGTTCTCCTGGGATGAGCTAGAACCAGGCTCCATCCCCAAGGCAGTGACAGAGGGAAGGGGGCTCGTGGTGGGGCAGAGCCCCTGTGAGGGCACCCACAGCTACAGGGACTGGGCTGGCAGGGGGAGTGCTCCCCTGTGACAGAGGGCATGTGGCAGGCTGGCCTCACCCACTGCGTCGTAAAGCAGGACCATGTTGTGCCAGGGCTGTGGGAGGAAGTGGGATTCCTAGCATGATTGTTGAAGCCCACATATGGGCTGTAGTGCCCAGACTCAGGTCTGGACACTAGATGTGGGAGCCCTCGGGAGAGCCCTCCCCACCAGCTAGCTACACCCGCTATGGGGTCTGGCACCGAAGTCCCCAGGGGAAGGCAGAGGCTGACCTGAGTTGAACAGCTCTGTGGTGTTTTCGCTTTTGAAAGGCGTCTCCTCTGTGGGGAAGACAATTTCCCCCTCTGCTCCTTGAGAGGGAAGAAAAAAAAACAACCAAAGAGCCAGTTTGAACACCAAGAGGAGTGGCAGGGCTTTTTCCTCCCTAAGGGCCATCCTTATGGTGGAAGACCATCCATCTTCCACTCTCTCTCCTGCCACTGCTTTGGTGATACAGCCCTCAGCTGGGAAGGAAGGGATGGCAGCAAGACAAGCAGAACAGACCTGCCCAAGGCTGTGGGTTATGCAAATCCCAGTGGATGGACCCAGCTTTCAACACACCTCCAGAGAGGGTTTCAAGTTGCCAGTGTTAGAGAGGTGCAGTGAGTCCAGCTGGACAGAAGCTCTACCACCCTTGGGCACCACACAACTGCCTGGGGAGCCAGAAAGCCCCAGCAGAGCTTCTTTGTGGAAACAAACCCCCACAGTCATTAGCCCAGATCACATTAAACATAACTACTTCTTGAAGCACAAGCAATGCCCAGCCCACAGTGGTGGCAGACCAACCCACATTGGGGTAGGACAGTGCCCAAGCACTGGTATGGCCAAAGGCTCACCAGGGCAGTGTGGCAGGTCACAGGTCCTCGACTCCGTCGCTGTGCAGGCATAGCCACAGGACCGGGTCCTCTTCTGGTTGCCACTGCCACAGGTGATGCTGCAAGGGGACCATGGGCTCCACTCTTCCTCATCTTCATAGTCTGCACAGCAGGGGAGAGGCAGAGAGTGGTGGACCTCAGCAAACCCTCAGCAGGAGGGGAGCAAGCAGCCACCTGGGACCTCCCCTCAGCTCTGTCCTGTCCCTGGGATGTCCTTTACAGGGACACAGGGCAAATGCTGACCAGCGCACACGGAGGTGCCCAGCCAGGTGACACCAAGGGTCAACCCTGTCCTCACTGGCAACCCCAGGGAAGCAGCCCTGAGTAAAGGCTCTCATTCTCACAGCTTTGCTCATGGCTGTATTGACCCAGGCAGGCATTGCTGCCCATCCCCATCCTCAGCAAACCTGCCTGATGCACTGGCCATAACACTGAAGCATCTCGTGTTAGCAATGGCTGACTGGTTTTGGGTGTGTGGCTGGGAAGCTGCAGGAGGGAGCTGATGCCTGTCTGCCCACTGGCACCTCCCATTTAGCCCCCTGAAGCTCCTCTCCTGGGGGGGGGGTACTCAGGTCTGTGGTAAAGGCTTCTAGCATTGATGTCACCACAGGGACCAGAGTCAATGGCAGCAGCACTCACCATTAAACACTTACTTTGATTATTGTGATAATTTAAAACATTTTAATAAATATTTANTTCTTTTCAATGGTACCCGGTGACAGGACAAAGGACAACAGGCTCAAGATGGAACACAAAAAATTCTATCTCAACATGAGGAAAAACTTCTTTACTTTAAGGGTAGCAGAGCACAGAAACAGGCTGCCCAGAGAGGTTGTGGAGTCTCCTTCTCTGGAGGTATTCAAAACCCACCTGCACGTGTTCCTGTCCAGCCTACTCTAGCTGAACCTGCTTTGGCAAGGGAGGGTGGACTAGATGATCTTGGAAGGTCCCTTCCAACCTCTACCATTCTGTTGATTCAGTGATTTCTCAACAGAGCATGCCTTCCAGCTCCAGCATCCATGCTCCAGTCTGATTACATGCAAGGGCAATTCTTACTGGGACACTGGCATGATTGACCACTGGCAGCCCCCAGTGAGCTGATCTTGCTCCTCAGCACGCTTGCTTATTGTCTAAGTAGGAGCTGAGCACCAGCATGCTGTGGCCCCCACTACAGAGCTGTTCCTCTTGCAGCGAGGCAGGGCTGGCAGTGCCAGTCTGCTGTGTGCACCCAAGGACTCACCATAATTATATTTTTCCTTAAAGATCCAGTTCTTCTGTCTGGGCCACTGTTGATCCCAGTCACCTCCCACCCCACTGAGCGTGGACTCCTCTTCCTCATACTCTGCTGTGTAATCTTCCTCCTCTTCCTCCTCCTCCTCTTCTTCCTCTTCCTCCTCCCTGTCCCCTACATCCAGGTTGTCATCCTCTTCCTCTTCTTCCTCAGCAGGGTCGGTGTATTCCCAAAAGAGGGGCCAGAAAAGGTCCTTGTGGGACAACCATTCAGAGGACGTCAGGGACCAGTCATTGCTTGTCTCCTTTAATAAGTCCATCTCCATCTCAGCCTGAGGATCATCCACCACTTCGATAGTCACCTGGAGGCCAGATATGAGGCAGGGCAGTGAGCTGAGGCGCAGCCCTGGGACAGACCTACCAGCCCATGCACTGATTCCCAGCCTAAGAGGCCAGAGATGCTTTGAGCTACAGGACCACATAAGGAAAGCAAGAGGTCGTGCCTCATCTGGAAGGACTGAGCAGGGACAGAGCAGGCGGTGCAGAAGGGCTGGTGGTAACCCACAGGGACTAACATCACCCTCAGAAATTGAGAGGTCACCCCTGTAGGAGTGTTTGATCCTGCTCTATGGAGAGGGGCTGGGAAAAAGCCACGAGCAAATTCCTCTGGCAAGGAGCTTGTCTGTGCCATCTATTTGTATCTGGTAGTTACCACGAAAACAGAGGGCAGTGGCCACACAGATCCCGCTCACAAGATCTTTCCTCTTAGGAAACCAAAAAAGGCTGGGGACCACACGCGGTGTTTGTCCACATCCCCCCGCAGCCCCCCCAGAACTGCTCCCCACCTGGATGTTGGGGTTCTGTGCACTCAGGTCCACATTGGCCAGCCCTGGCAAGCTCTGCAGGTCCAGCACAAAGGGCAGGCTCTCCTCCTGGCCAATGCCACCAGGCTGGGGTACTGCTGGGCTCCTGGCAGCCTGCTGAGCCACGCCACGGCGCCGGTGCCGCCGCGGGCCAGCCTGCCCACTTCGTCTCAGACCCCGTGCCTTGCCCGGTGGTGGCAGCTCCTCATCCCTCACCGAATGGGGGTCAGATGAGGCAGAGACCTGGAGAGGGAAAAAGTGGTGAGGACATCTTCCCAGAGTGGCTGGGCAAGGAGCAAACTGCTGCCCAACAAAGGGGGGGGGGGATGGTCTCATGCACCAAATGCAGCATCAGGGCAGCAATTAACATGTTAATTAATTAAGTTAATACCCAGTGGCCTGTGCTGTGCCAGTGCTCAGCCCCACTGCACCTGAACAACCTACAGGTCTATTCAGGCTTTCCATCTCCATGACCACACTCTGTTCCATTCTACTTTTCACTCACTTTTTGTCCATCACTTGGTCCCTAGAGGTGGGTAATGGCAAAGGCTGCTTCTGCTCACAGAGTTAGCAGAGCTCACGCTTCATAATTTTAGGATTCTATGATTCTATGAAAAACTTTATAACAAGGGCTTTATGACAAGGGGGGGAACCACACCTACATGAATTGTTCTGTGCTGTGGATATATATACTTATATGAGGTAGATGACTTCGAGCAACACAGGTGGGAGATTCAAAATGCTATCCAAAGGCTGCCACAAGGACGGAAAGAAAGTGCTGGTAGACGTAACCCCGCTACTCCTACCACCTCCTTAGGACAGGGAAGATGCCCAGCAGAACAGGACAAAACTTAACTTGCCGGTGCTGCCCGTGGCTCTAACCGCTGCCTGCCGCCGGTGGCACAGGGAGCCCTGCTCGG
>VZRU01014293.1:82132-94415 GCA_013398155.1 Pedionomus torquatus
TCCAGTGCCTCACCACCCTCACAGGAAAGAATTTCTTCCTAATATCCAATCTAAATCTCCCCTCTTCCAATTTAAAACCATTACCCCTTGTCCTATCACTAGATTTTTTGACAAAGAGTCCCTCTCCTGCTCTCCTGTAGCTCCCTTCAGATACTGGAAGGCTGCTCTAAGGTCTCCCTGGAGCCTACTCCAGACGGAACAGCCCCGCTCTCTCAGCCTGTCCAGCAGGGAGCAAGAAGGAGCCCAGGCAAAGCAGAAACTGCAAGGCACAGGGGGGGCAAGCAAAGTTGGCTGCATCCCGGTGCTGGCTGCATGGTACCGCTTGACAGTGCTGGGTTTGTTGCCAGCTGCTCGTGCCCAACACAACCCCTGCACGAGGGGCTGCCAACAGCCCTGCAAGGCTGGCGCTCCTGTCTAATTTGCAATGAGCTTATCCGGGCTGGGTAAGCTCGTTACACAGACAACCCAAATTTGATACACATGGAAAGCAAGGTCTCCTCTAGCAACAAGATCTGAGCTCACCCAAGGACATCAGAGCAAGCGAGCCAGGAACAGACTCCAAGTCTCCAAACTTACACTCAGTGCCTAATTCAGATTTTACGCCCAGACAAGCTCAAGAAATTCAGAGTACTGTTCCCACAGGGAAAATGTAAAACTTCCCTAGAGGAACTGTCTGCAAGAATGTCCCAGGGTGAACAGAGTTTACATGTCTCCTGGAGGCACCAATGCCCCAGGGGTGTCCATCCTGGATGGCCCAGAGTCCTTCAGCAATTGTCTGCGTTGTACCAACCAATCCTTCCCTCCTGCTAACATTTGCCTTGCTCCAAGGCTTTGCTGGGTTAAAAAAATTGTCCCTGCATCAGAAGATGGCCCTTCTGAGCAAGGTCCTGCTCAGTGCCCTCAGCTGATCAAGCCATGGATTTTAGCGAGGTCCTGTGAGGTCCAGTGCTCCCTCTGGGTCAGAGCATCCATGGCACCATGATCCTGACGGGCCAATGTATCTTCTCTGTGTCACCAAGGGGCTCCTGGCAGGCACACAGGCAGCTGTCCTTGAGGGCTGCACTCTTGTGACGTGACACTCACCTCTCCTCTGCCCTGCCTAGGGAACAGCTGGATAAAGCCTGGAGCTAAGCCACTGCAGTACATCAGCTGAGGGAGGGGAAGAGCTGGCCTGTCCAGAGCAAAAACTCTGCTCTCCACAGAGCAAAGGAGAAAGGCCCCAAACAGTCACAGAGCTGCTCATCAGCAGTTCCCTTCTCCTTCTGTCACTGGGGAAGAACACTTGCTACCACACCATAGAAGCAGTGAGTGCAGTGCCAGGAAACCATCAATATCTTGCAGCCAACCCCCAGTCTTTTCCTGCCACCAGCCAGGACCAAGCAAAGGAAACAGATGAAGGGGCAATTGCTGCAGCTCCTCCTGCACACTCTTGGGAGACCCTGCCTGGATGGGGAATAAGGGTTTCCAGGGTAGGAACGCAAGAGAAACTCTGGAGCACTCAGGAGTGAGTGTGCACTTTCAGTTTGTGAAGACCATGCTTAGATTGAAGACTCTGAACAGGATCACAGTCACCTTCCTAAGGGCCCAGGAGCCCTTCCCACATAGTCCATGCTCTCCCACGTGTAGGACTGACCACCTAAACACCTTGGGGCTCCAGCTCAGCAAAGATGTTAAGAAAGGGAAAGAAGTTGTCAGCAATTCACTCCAGTGTTGTGCCTGCTTTGTACATAACACAGGCGACAGTGTGTGTGGAAAAGTTGTGGGGAAAGGCCACACAGCATTTGTCCATAGACTAAAGGCTGCTCTTTTCCTGTTTCACCTCTATTCTAACTTGCTCAGAAATTTAAAGAGCAGCCACAAAACCATTTCAAGCAATGGAAAGACTTTTCCAGTGAAAGACTTGTACAATTCAATTTGTTTGTCATGTTTAACAGAGAAGTCAATGAATTGGTTTCCCAGTTCTTCAAGGCAATGATCCACCAGGCACCAGAGACTCTCTAATCCAGAACAGAAACACATAATAGAAAGCAATGTGTCGGAGTCAAAGACAGAAAAATTCAGCTGAAGAATGCGGATCATGCTTTTGACATTGTAGGTGATTAACCACAGAAAGAAGCTCACAAGAAGAATGGCAATATCTCTCATGGAGACAGTCAAACCCATGTCACTGGGCTCAACACATGTGTACTGCATCTGTGCCAGGAAAGAAAATCAAGGATCTAATGATTTCTTCTCGTCTTAAAAATCTGTGATTTTGCTATAAACTTCTCTAAGACTGAACTAAACCTGGGTTAAGAAAGCAAATGATCAATATTAATGTGCTGCAGCTCTTACATGAAAATGATGAGAGACGTGACATCTCAGCTCCTACAGCAGTTTAAAATCTGAAAACATCAACAGACTAGCCCCTGTGCTGTACTGCCCTTTGGCAACCAGGGACACCACTGCACTGCCACCACAACCACAGGTACTGTCTCTCCAGCGTGTTCCTCAGCACCTCTGTAGGCATGGCAAGTCACCAGTGAATACTCTGGCAGTGATCTTTGTATACATTGCTGAGCAGAGCTGCTCTTCATCACAGGGTTAAACCCAAGCCAACACACTGGAGACAGCTCCCCAGGGCATGAAGCCCTGCTGGAGCCTCTGCATCTGCAGCAGCAGCAGGGAGCAAGCGAGTCCCGGTACAGGACAAGCTCAGAGGACGCAGCTTCCACCCACACATCTCCCGAACCAATTAGCGAGAGCATAAACTCAAACTTGTTCAGCTTGAACCAAAGAAACCTGTGCACATGGGAGTGAGATCAGAGGCAACGTTCAGGCTGTGCTTTGGGCTTGTTAACACTGCAGTGAAGAAAATGTCGTATTTGCTAAAGGCTGGTATTGCACTGGGCTATAATTAGAAGGACTGGGAGGGTTTGTTGCTTAATCATTACTACTCGTATTAGATTTCCTTTGAACAGTTTTACCACACTGTACTGAGACAAGAACACACCAGAACTCGATCTTTTCCTGAACAGAGATGAGTCTACACAAGCATCTTCTTCCTCCTTCCCCCAAACTCTCTTCACCGCTATTTTAAATCTGCCATGCAGTTTGTTGCAAATTCGACACTTATCAACTGAGTACAATATAGAAATCAGAACTTTTTATTTTTTTCTTTTTACCATAAAGCCTTTCCTTCCATAGTCACCTAAATGAGCTGCAAAGATTTGGAGAAAGCTTTCAAAACAAATTTATCTTTGGGCTGAAAGTAGGCAGGAACAGCTTCAGAGCAGGGGTTTATTATAAGGTTACGGAAGCAAAGGGTCGCTGCTCAGAGAGAAGCCCAGCCTGTCTGGGGGCAGTCCTGGGGATACAGCTTGCAGAAAGGCTCAGGACGGTTTTCGTGAGACCACCTTCGCCTCCCAAGAGCTGTAGTCTGATTCTCCCAGCTCATAACCCACCCACCAGCACATCAGCCACAGGGAGACTTCACTGGACACACATCAGGCAGGTGACCTCTGCTACCCATCAGCTCATCAGCCTCTTAACCAATTTCCCAGAATTTCCAAAGCAAAGCCTGCTTCTAGAGGTGTCAAGAGCTGGGTGGGTTGGACTCGATGATCTCAGAGGTCCCTTCCAAGCATGAAAATTCTGTGATTCTGTGAAGGCGAAGACGTCACCCAGTCCCTGTTACTGTAAGACCTGCGAGCCACAATCCTAACGATCAGACACAACACCTTTAGATTTATAGGCAGGTGTTTTAGCTCGAGTCATGATGGTTTTGACAGGTGAGCTCTGGAAGATCTGCCAAAGGTAGTTTAAGGCAGTGGACACCTCCAGCTGCCTCCCTCTTCTTCTGCCCGTGTTACACTCCTGACCGCACAGGGTGTGTGGCACAAGCAAAGAGCGGGACCACAATCTCCCAACTGCTCTACTCACTGGTCCACCTCAGGATCAACTTGCACTTGCTGGTTTGTTTTGTCATTTTATTTTGACAGACACAATCATCATCTTTAGGCTTTGGGAGAGCCCTGTAAGTGGAACAGAAGGGGCACTCAGTTTCCACGCTTGCGTGGTCAGCCCCTGTTTATGACAGACCAACAGGAGCCAGCAAGAAAATGTGGGCTGTGCAGATAATTATTATGCCCTCGTGATTATAATTTTCACTCAGTCATCAAAATACTTTAGATCCCATGGAATCACTCTCTTTTCTAACTAGCTTCATCCCAACTGTCTTGAGTCGGGAGCTTCAGGAGGCACCATCAAAGGCTTCCTCGTTTATTTTCATGTCTCTCAATTGCGACAACTGTAGCCTCAAAACTCTTTCCAGGGTTGGTGACTCGGTTGCCCCCAAGGCAGAGCCAGCCCTGGAGCAGGAGACACCACAGTACAGAGAAGCAGCAGCACCACAAGGAGCAAGGAGACGCCATAGCTGACCTTGTGCAAGATCAAAAATGGAGCAGTTGGCCAAGCTGCTGTCAGTGCTCCTCATGGTATGTCCCTGTTGGCACAGCCCAGCCCCTCTTGTCACAGCTGAGTGCACCAACGTGTAACTTGCCCATGGCATCCTCAGGCCATTACCCAGTGACATAAATAGGGCAAGTAGGAGCCAGGTGGCTTTTCACCTCTTGCCATGCCTGGTTGTTGCCCTCCTCAGTGTCACGTGTGGGCATTTCTCTGCCATAAATATCTTCTCCCTCATTAACATTGAGACAAAGACTGTAAACTCCTCATTTTACAAAGAAAATGACCTGCCCTAGGTCTCTCAGGCAGCCTGCAGCAAGGTCTGGAGTAGACAGATGCAGGTCTCCCATGTCATACTTGGAGAAGTCTATAAGGAAGGTCTACCACAGTTCAGTTTCTCCTCCTGACTTGCTCCCCCGGGAGCGACTGCCCTGTCTCCCACTCGGATGAACCACACAGGCCTTGCAGTGGAGAAACTGAGGCACCTGGTTAGTGCTACTCAACACAGCAGCCAGGGCTGTGCTCGCACTGCAGACTCTGCCCAGGCACACAGGTCCAAGGGCTGACCCTTCACAGGTGATGCCTGATGCAAAGAGGCCAACTGGTGGCAAGGAGGAAGGTACCCCTGAGACCTCTGCTGCAGCCAGGCCAGCTGGAAACGGCTCAGAAAGAGCCAAGCAGTGGGTACAGGAATAGGGCCCCCACAGGCACCGCACGAGAGGTCCCCTGGAGAGGTGAACAGATGCACGTCCTTACCCTCTGGTGCTCTCTGGCAAACACTCCTGCTAGGGCACATGTTTTCTGTTAGCATAGCTGAGCTGTAATACGCATAAGCTCTTAATGCATTGCCCTGAGTTGCTGTTAACTTGTTCCAGCTTTAAACCCCATGTGCTTTGGTAACCATTAACTTGTTCCAGCTAACGATGCACATTCATTAGCCTGCACACTGCAAGCCTCCATCTGCTCCAGCTGCTGATTCCTGCCCCACTGCAGCCCAGGCAAAACCCCCAAATATAGCAAAGCAAGTGCAGAAACTGGAGGGAGCAGCTCAACACCAGCCTCCCTCCCCCTGCCCCTGCAGCCTGCCAGAAGAGGCTGTGGGGGACCCGACAACACAGGGCTGGCGGGGAACACAGTGGGCACCTGCTCTCCTTGTCCCATGCATGGTGCACAGGGCTGCCCCCCCACCCCGCCCCATGCAGGCAACCTGGTAGGGAAGACCAAACAGATGCAAATCCATTGGGGATCCCTCCAACAACAGACAAAACGGGCACCTGAGCTGGACTTGGGAGAACCTCCATGCCCTGCATGGGAAGGGATCCAGGCAAGGATGCTGCAACCCAGCTTCCCGAAGGGGCAAAGCTGGGGTGACTCCCAGCCAGCAGCTCCTCTCCCAGGTGCTTGGCTGCAGATCCCCAGCCCAGGGTGGGCTCAGCTCCTCTCCCCAGCCCAGGGGCAGGATTTAATGACTCCTGCACATCAGCTTGGAGTGGAAAAAGGGTCTCGGTCTAGGGAAACCTTCCTCTCTGGGTCCAGTCTGTGCTATTCATAACTCACTTGTTCATAAGCTTTTCCAGGAGAGTCCTGCTATTTCTAAGTGCCTCACCGGATAATTAGTTTTTTTTTTTTTTTCCTCTCCAACCAGACAGGAGCCTGAGGTTTGCAGGGCTGCAGAGGCAAGTCTAAAATCAGAGGGAAGCTAAGGCAGATCCAAACTGGGACCTCCACTTCCTCAGTACCTTAGACCCAAGTTGACCCCTCCTATTCCCTTTGGCCAGTCCCTTCCCAGAGGGACCTCAGCTGTAACCTCAGAAGTGGTCAGGGTGGGCACAGACTTGCAATAGCCGAGCTGTAATCCTGAGTGTGGGGAAAGCCAAGCTGACCCTGAGATGCCCATAGGAGCTCTGGGCAGCCCCACATCTCCTCCACTGGATGCATGAGGCAAGGCCACGCTGTGGATGGTCCCCAGGAGAAAAGAACTAGATGCTCCCCTAAGGAGGGATCTTCCATTTTTAAGGAGCAGCCAGCTTAACCACGTAATGCAACCACAGGAGGGGGAACAGTGGACCTAAAGACATCTGTACAACACCTTGTCTAGCTGGAGGTGTTGCATGGCACAGCACAGCTGGCCTCCTCTGGGATTTTGGTTGCTGCAGCAGCAATCTCTTCCCTGCCTTTTGGTTACAAGCTCCAGTATTTTATACAAAAAACAAGCCCCTGGATGACAACACTTGCTTTGGAGGAGCTGGATGGCACAGGCCACCTTGCTGTTGTGACTCTGGTTCAGACTGTCCTCATGCTTCCCTAAGGGAAGCGTCCAGGCATCTCATTTTGGGGATTATTTTGAATGGAAGAATATTTATTAATACTATGAACAAACCAGAAGATCCCTGGTTCACACTCCCTACCCCCAAGGCACTGACAAGACGAAAGCAGGAATTAATACCCAGCACACTCCCTCCATCAGCTCCCTGGGCTTGGAGGGATCACAGTTGGAGGCAGGATGAGTTCCCCAGCTGTCTTTAAGGAGACTGTCTTTAACTGTCTTTAAAGAGAAGGTCTGCAAGGGCTGGACACTTTTGAGAACGCAGAGAGAGGGCCAGGCAATGCCCTGTGGAGTGATTTCTGGCTAATCTCTTCCCCCTACATGTGCCTTTTACAGGAACCCCTTTGATTGTGACAATGGGAAGGCAGCAGACCTATTTGTGCAGTGAAAAGGGAAGAAGCCCCCTTGTTGGGCAGCTTCCCTACACCCGGCTGCCCTTTGTTTCTGCTCCTGCCTCAGCCCCAGGGCGGGAGGGTTTTCAACTGTGTTGACTAAGATAATTTGGCACTTCTCAAAAGGAAATTTGCTACAAAGGGCGAAGTACCTCCCTGCGCACAAAGAGCCCCTTTCAGAGCGGAAGGATGCTTCAGTGCACGTTTTGTACCCACAAATCCGACCTCCGACAAGGACAAAGCCAGGGACAAGAACGCTTAATTGCTGAAGAAATGAAAAGGTAAAAAGCACATCCGCAGGCAAAATGACTCTGCTACTGACACAGCCCGCAGTGGCCGCGGGGATCTGGCTGTGCAGGCAGCCAGCACCGACCCAGCTGCCCACTCACAGCCTGGCTGAGCTCTCCCGGCGGGGGCGACAGCACGGTGGGGTACCCCCACACAGGGCAGGCACGCCTGACAACACAAGGTGGAGATGCGCAGCAGGGGTGAGATGGCTCTGGGGCAGGTGAGATCGTCTTCTCGGCCAGGCAGCCCTTGGGGAGTCAAGAGGGAGCAAGAGCTGGGGGCGCACCTTAGGGCTCCCAAATGACAGGGCTACCCCAACTCAACAGTCTCCTGACAAACTCCATTCAAGCCCAGCTGATATTTCCCTTTAACGCTTTTTACTTGGCACTGCCTCACCATGTCTCCTTGGAGCTCCTTTACTTTCCACTTGCTGGGATCTCCAGCCAGGCATCACAACACTGCTGTACATTTAATCCTCAAGCACTTCTCTGTGCTCAGACTCCTTGTGCACAGGGCAGGTTGATTTAAATCAAGACAGCTACCAATGATTTTTAATCAGCAAGCAAAACACCTTGCTGTAGATCTTCAGTTTTAAGCATAATTTCCCACTGCTATTCTCGCTTCCTGGTGTAACCAGTAAATAACATGTGCTCTTGTTACCTGTTTCCTTATTTCTCGGGGGCCAGGAGCCAGTCATACCAGGTGCTGTACAAACCCACTGATTTGCAGCCAGCTACAACCCTTATGTTATGCCTGATATTTCTTTTATTGCCTTCTGTTATCTCTTATCACCGATGTCAGGTTTGCTTTGCTTGCAGCCTCAGACCAGGGGAACTCCAACAGCAAGCTCCAGCCTGGATTCTCACCTTGCCTCTGCCCCTGTCCCAGCCCCGCAGTAACACCCCCGGGTGCTTTGGGGAGCTCGCTGCCATGGTTCTTGGCCCCCTCTTTCAGAGCAGTTCCCTCCTGGGAAGGAGCAGCCACCAAGCCCAAGGGAGCTGGGTTGGGCAGCTGGGACACTCCATAGAACACCACTGGCTTGCTCTGCTGCATCCCCTCACTGCCAGGACACTCACCACCGACACCCCCATCACTGTTACCGCTAGTACTGTTATTTCCATGCACAGTTATCGAAGCAGTTGTGTCTGTCCACACAGATCTAATCACTTCTAACTTTTACATTTCTAGCATGCTAGAACATTAGCTGTTTTCTGTTTACTAGAAGAACACTGGAACCGACTGGTGTCAGTCAGAAAGAATCCAAACAGCTATTAACCGTGCTCAAAGCCAGTATTTTGAAATCCAGTGAGTTTATCAAAACATATTTTGCATTTAAACCCCTTGACTTCATAAATAAACAAAGCATTAAGCAATATGATGAGCTGTCCCTCGTCTCCACAAGGGACTCAAGCTTTTCCAAGTATTCAGTTACCCAAATCTGAAGAGCTGCTGCTGTGGGTCAGCACTTGGACCTGCCCCATTTCTGCCCACGTCACAGTGTGGTGCATCCAACCTGCACAAGTGCTTCCAGAAACCCTGCTGTACACCTGCCTGCTGCTTCAGAGCCCATCTGCCTTCTCAAACACCACCAAGAAGCCTCCAAATGAGCAGGTATCTTCTCTCGTTAGATTCAAGTCACAGTTTGGAAAGACAGTATTCTGCCGCCTTGGCTTCTAGTCAAATAGGCTGAAGAAATAGAAAATACCCTCACTACATCTGTTGCTCATGCTGGGCCCAAGGTAACTCAGGCAAAGCTTTTCTGCAGAGTATCACAGTTCAGCAAATGTAAATGCAAGTGCTTGCTCTTTTGATAATGGCTGGAAATAACAGATACTGACTGAGGTACAGGACTTTGGGATGTATCGGTATTGCCCAAAGACAAAGCACGCATTCCTGCCATCCTTCCTGCAATTAGAAGACTTTCTAACTCAAAAATTTACTGACAACCTTAGTGGTTTTAATTTTTCTAAATTATTTCAGGATAGCATGCAATTCTGAAGCTCAGCACAGATTATAAAAATTCCCATTCAATTAAAGAGAGGACAACTGTTTGTTTTAAACAAAGATATTAAATTAAAGTAAGTCCAAGTCACATAATTGCCTAATGGTTTTGATTGCCTATCTGCTCTGCTCCGTCATTTCTATTTTTCTCCTGCTGGCCCCCTTCATTCTACCCACATCTGTGGGGCATTACCCATAGTGTAACCAATACTCCAGCTGTGGCTGCCCTGCTGCCATAGAGACAGGACCTATCAGGGCTGCAACAGGAACCATCTGTGCGTATGACCCAAAATCACTCTGCTTTTCTTCTTTTTTAACCACCATACTGCTGTGCTTGGGCTCTCTGCTTTAGTTCAAACAGCCTTGCACGACTACTCCAAACTCCACCCTGTAGGCACCAGAAACTGAGGATTTCCTCTCCAAAATGCAGCTAGAAGACACGTGCCAATACATACGGCTTTCTCCTTGCCGTGCAAACTGTGCAGCCAGTAGCCCAAGGGAGGCAGGAACACCAGCAGACCCCCAGAGGAACCCAGTCTTCATCTTCCTCGGTGCTCCTACCCTCCACCCTCCAACCTTTGCCTACAAATGTCTTGTATGTTTGTACTTCTACAAGAAGCAAAGGTCCAGGGGACAGAGGCTGCGCTGTGTAAGCACCATGTGTGATCTTTGGCTGGCCGCACAATGCTCCCCTTTCACAGCCATTCACAAACTGGGACTGACAGCAGCTTGCCCCGCTTTCCCGTGTATTTTAGACCTCAGATAAAAAGGAGTCTGAGATTGGGCTGCAGGGTCCTGTGGTGGGGACCTGCACAGCTTCCTAACACACCGCTTGTCTCTGTCTGATGCCCCCTGACACAGGGCTGCAATATTTTAATGGATTTCTAACATAAATCCCCACTCCATCTGCAGCCACAGCCCAAGCACACTCCACTCGGCATCTGTTGGGCAAGTGAACCGGCATCCACGTTTGTGCTTCAAGGTTCACTAGAAAAGTACAGCACCAACGTGGTATTACTGGCGTGACAGCATCTCACATCCCCAGCAGTCCTGCCTGTATCTGCTCCAGTTAGAATCATTACCAGGCTCGACTGGTGGTACTCAGGTGGACACAGCCCATGCCCTCTCCTGCCCGTTGGTCAGGTTTTCCACGTGGTGGATTCCTCCTTCACGCTTGTTCTCTGGATTTCATGCTGGAACGGAGTTTAGGGCATCTGGCAGGAGCTGCCAGCCTGACTCCTCCACTGATCAGCACTGCATTTTGGCAATCACTTGCCACCTCCTGACTGACTGACTCCACTGACTCCAAAGCTACTCTGAGGATGCTGCTCCCTTGGGATGTCTGCTTCCTCTGCTTCTCTGTATCAGCCGAGGTCCTGCTCAACCTCCTCCTCCTGCCACTTTTCCCACTGATTCGTTCCCCTCATTTTTAGCAGTAGCATTCTTCAAAAGAGTATTTTTTAAACACAGCTTTGCTTCCTGATCCATTCTTCCTCCAGAGAAGAGTTCCAAGATGGAAAGAGCTTGTTTTAACCGTTCACTTGTCTGTCTGTCCTGTTCAAACCCTGCCCTCACAGTCCTTTGGTTTTTCACTTGTTCCCTTCTTGTCATCCCTGTCAGGTCCCACCAGTTGGTTCCCAGTCTGACCAGTCCCCTCGCTGCCTGATGAAGTTCCCTTTTCCACCATCTGCGTGCCGGAGCCAGGATCCGACTCCCAGAGGAGCGAGATGAGCAGTCCCGGGCGCTCCCGTCCCCGCCCGCCCCGTGGATGCTGCAGGGCGCAGGGAGCTTGCCCGGGAGACGCTGGATGGGGTAAGAACGGAGCGTGATCACCCGGGAATCTGCCCCAGGGCCGTCCCATCGGGAAGGAAAGCTGATGGCTGAAATCCGTCACGTCTTATTTTTGTAGCAGGGGAGTTTTGGAATCCTGGCAAGCCATCAACCTTGCTAATTTTACTGCAGGTCGGGTTGTGGCCGGAGCCCTCGCTCCTACGAGGGATGTTGCCCCCTGGAGGCAACGGATCTTCCCGGGCACTGGATCACGGCACTCGGCCCCGATCTCAAAGCACCTAAACCAGCCCTTTTCCTGCACCCTCTGTGCAATGCAAAGACCTGAGGCTACCCGAAAAACCCGGAGAAAATCCCCGGGAAAGGGCTCTGCCCCTCAGCGAGTGCGGAAACAGCCCAGAAGAGGGGAGGCACGAAACGCTGCTGCTTTTCCAGCCGGGGCTCCAGGCGGCCTGGCCGCGGGGACACGTGTTGGATGCTGCTCCCTTGGGATGTTCACAACTGCCTCCGAGGGAGCTCCTCTGACCGCCCAGGTAGCCGCCCGCCCTCCTCAGCTTTCCCGGGCACGGGAGAAGGTGCGGAGGCTGAGGAAGGCTCGCCCCAGCACCCTCCCGGCTCTCCATCCTTCCCCAAAGGCTGCCTTACCTCCGCCAGCTTGGAGCTCCTCTCCCTCGGGCTGTTGCTGCGCTGTTTCCTCACGGGCAGCCCTCGCACCGCAGCCAGGAAAGTTGTCAGAAGGACGAAGCCGAGGATGAGCACGACTTTCCCTCTCATCAGAGGCATCTCTCCCTCCCGCTCGCCTCACCTCGCCCCCCCGGGGCAGGCGGCCCGGCAGCACGCCCGCCCGCTCGCAATGCTTTCCCCTCCTTCCTCGGGAAAGCGAGAGGAGCAGGGAAAATGAAATAATAATAATAAAAAAATATATTAAAAAGTATCGCAGACGATACTTTTTAATAATAAAAATAATAAGTGCCCCCGCGGGTGCGGGCAGAGTCCGGGTCCGCCGGCCGGGCAGCTCCGCTCCCTCTGATCTCTCTTGCAG
>VZRU01014293.1:94912-176802 GCA_013398155.1 Pedionomus torquatus
ACCCCACCCCACCCCGGGAGGCAGAAACCGGGTTCGGGGCTCCCCGGTGAAAGCTCCGGCTGTTCCCGAGCTGCGGGAGGGAAGTTTCCATCACTCAGAACAAGTCTTTATTCTTTGATCTGCCCCCCTCCCCTGTGCCGGTAGCATCTTTTCTAGTCCCCAAAGCCGCGCTGTGGCTGTTTACTTGGGGTCCAGAGAGCATCTTTTACGGGTCCTCGCAGGAATTCATCATCCTGTGGAGGAAAGCGCTTGGGGAATTACGGTGAAGGAATTATGAGGGAAAGACACTGAAAAGTTTTGCAGCCCAACGAGGAAAAGCACCAGTGCTGGCACAGACCTCTGAAAGTGACAGCCAACAGGGAAGAAAAAAAACAAAACCCGAAGCCCAACATTTTTACAGCAGCCTTAGCACAACCCTGCAAACCACCCGGGCCCATTTGCTCACCCGCAGCTGAGACCAGGACCCGCACCTCCTTTTCAAATACCAACATCTGGTTTATGCAACCTGAGGGCTGAGATGAATGGAAGGAAATGTTTAAAAACAAGGCACAGGCTAACCGCAGGACAGATGGGAAGTCAAGAATCCCATGTGAGATGGATCAAGAAGCTCTTCCAAACATCTCATTAGCAGCACGACTGCCGATTGCAGCCTCACGACAGCACCCAAGGGTAGCAGCCGACTCCTGAGTGGAGCCAGCTTTCCATGGCTTGCACAGAGCTACGGTGGGCACTCACAGGGGCGCCACCTGTCCCCAGCAGGAGTAACCTCTGGAGCTCCACCGCTCCACAACAGAAGCAACTTCTCCAAGCCAGCTGTATCCCTGGGCTGCATCAAAAGAAGCGTGACCAGCAGGTCGCAGGAGGTGATTCTCCCCCTCTACTCTGCGCTTGTGAGACCCCACCTGGAGTCTTGTGTCCAGCTCTGGGGTCCTCAACATAAAAAGGACATGGACCTGTTGGAACAGATCCAGCAGAGGGCCATGAAGATGATTAGAGGGATGGAACACCTCTGCTATGAGGACAGGCTGAGAGAGCTGAGGATGTTCAGCCTGGAGAAGAGATGGCTCTGGGGAGACCTTAGAGCCGCCTTCTGGTATCTCAAGGGAGCTGCAGGAAAGCAGGAGAGGGGCTCTTTGTCAGGAAGAGTAGTGATAGGACAAGGGGTAATGGTTTTAAATTGGAAGAGGGGAGATTTAGATTGGATATTAGGAAGAAATTCTTTCTTGTGAGGGTGGTGAGGCACTGGAACAGGTTGCCCAGAAAAGTTGTGGATGCCCCATCCCTGAAGTGTTGAAGGCCAGGCTGGATGGGGCTTTGAGCAACCTGTTCTAGTGGGAGGTGTCCCTGCCCATGGCAGGGGCGNCAACCTGCTCTAGTGGGAGGTGTCCCTGCCCATGGCAGGGGGGTTTGGAACTCAATGATCTTTAAGGTCCCTTCCAACTCTAAACATTCTATGATTCCAGTGGTGCATCAGGGCTGTTGCTGCATGATGGACCTGAGGCTGGTAAGAAACAGCTACACATCCATCTGCCAAGGAAGGCTTCCTGCCTCTGGAGTCCAAGGTGCGGGGACACAGACTGATCTATCTGAGCTCTCAAACAGGCTATGGTTTTACCCAGCCATGCCAGGGTGAAACTCATGTGTTGGTTGGGTTTTTGTTTTTTTTTTTTGGGGGGGAGGTGGGGGTAGTAGTAGAGGGATTAGGAAGGAATGGGAAGAGGGTTTGGTCTCCCAAAGACTGGAAAAGCCTCATTAAGAAAAAAAATATCACAATGTAGCATTTTTTTAAAGTCTTTATTATGCAGAACATAGAATATATTTTAATGGATTTTTTTTCCCAAGCATTTTTTTTCTCCAGTGTTTTTTGTTTTGTTTTGTTTTAACATGCATTGTTACCTTTTTAAAGCCAATGTACCATCCAATTATCTTTTCCCTGCCCACAAAGCATCCAACTTCAAGTTAATCCTGAGTGTAAAAAAAATTAGACATCTGGCATAAAATATTTTTGGAGGAGCCCATTTAAAAATTTTATCTAAAATGTCTTATCTACAAAAAAATTCAATATATATGTACATTATAGCAACACAGAGGCATAAGAATACAGTGCAATTTAAGACGAAGTGCTGTGACTTGGTAATTCTGCACGGGGCTTGTGGAAATGTGGGCCACCATTGGCTTTGGGGCTGCTAGCCTAAAGCCTCAGGCTCCAATGTTCCTCTGATCTCTCTCAAACTGGTCTGAACTTAATAATATTGGAAGGCTGGAGATGCATTTAGCTTAATATACCGTTAGGTGGTAGCAGAAATACTGGCTGAACAGGACTGGGATTTGGCAAAAATGAATGCTTTACAGCAGTGAGATGGTTTGGTGCATATTTGGGTCTTTTTTTGCCATGGGTATGTCTGGAACGGCACCCACCCTCGGCATATTCAAGCAAGACCTGTTCACCTACTGTTAAGGAAATTAATTTGCGAGCTGCCACTGCTGCTGGAGTCCCTGACCCTCACAATAATTCTCCCGCTTTCAGCAGCCCAGGATCATGTTATAGACATTTGCTACGTAGGAACAGCCGTGCAGAGACCGGAACATATAGACACCCTTCTGCTCCTTAAAGAGCTGCTAGCCAGGGTCAAACACAAATTGAGTTGAACCTCTCCCTTCCTGCCAAGGGAACAGCATTACATATTGCTTAACTAAGAGCACAGAGCATTCTTCCACGGGTTAAAATCCACTGCATTCTTCAAGGTCAGTTTTAATTTCAATTCTTCATACCAAGAGTCACAGTTTAAGGCCTTCAACACACACCACAGTCAACACCTCCTTCACCCAGCCCCTTCTGGGGATATAAACACAACAGCTCCAATGTCTGCACCAAAAGCTTCTCTTTTTAGTGAAAGATAAAGCACAATACTTCACACAAACACGTCATGGTTGTGCTCTAGCTTTGTGTCCAAATTCTTGAACAGGTGAACAAGTGTAAGGCTGGGGATGTTTACAGGAACACAAGCCACCACAATGGCATCTGACTTGCTTTAGATTTTTTTTTTCTTCTTTCTTTTAAAACTATGTTCAAGTTACACCAGTCGTATGACTGGTGCTTTTCCTAGAGAGTGGTCCCAGGCCACTTGGGTGCCAGGTCCAGCACCAAAGCTAAAGTCGGTGATGGACCTGTGGAGGGGTCACACTGGGCATTCCCAGAGAGCTGAGTCCCTCACCAGTGTCAGAACAGAACAGGCACCAGGTGCCTCTGATCTCTGGGCAGAAGGTGCCACCCACACAGACCTCGGCATGCCCGACACTTTCACAGGCTGAGCATAAACTGTAAAAATAATGGGCATGAACTGTATAAATTTTGACTGGGGATTGCGTATTTGGATAAATCTCCACAAGTTTCCTTCTCTGAGATGCAGCAAGGGAGCTCATGCGCAGCGCTCCAGATCCAGCACTGCAAGGTGTTCTCTTAGATGAAACAGAGCTCACACTCACAGCTTTCCTCCTACCTTTCCTACCATCTGCCTGAACAGATAACATGGCTTCTGGATGAGCAGAGGGCTGTAAGCCAATCTTCTTTTCAGAGGTAAAGAAATTTAAATTTGCACAGAAGGAGAGGAATTATTTACTTGATGTGGAAAAGATTTAGAGGAGTGTCCCTTTGGGCTCTGGGAGCTGCACTCCTGTCCTGGGGTTGCTTGTTCAAGTACACACGAAACATCCCTGTACAGCTGAGAGTAAGAGATGACTGACTAGAGATGACTGACTAGCCCTTCTGCATCTCTGCCGGACTGGTCCTGCATCCACACAGCACAGGGCTGGGACACTGATTTCACAGGCACATTCCCTTTCCTGCTCTGTGAGAAGATGCAGCTCTGCACTCCTGGAGCAAAAAGCAAAAGGAGGATAGATGATGCGATTCCTTCACTGAACGACTTCATCACGGTAAGATGTTCAGTCAATTCACTCCTGTCTTTGCCTAAAGCAGAAGCCTGCTACACCAGTAACCCAAGAACTGGAAAAGGTCTTTAAGAATGCCACTTGGAAATAAAAAAATACAGGAACTTAACAGAGTGAAATGTACCACATACACTGATACTATACAAAAGTTTGTGTCTTGTATAAAAAACAAAAACAAAAACAAAAGCAGAAAAACAACACAGAAACCCTTGAATATTTTGACACAACCCACCCCCCTCCTTGTTTTTTTCTCTGCCAAAGAACTAAAGAAAAATTATGAATCAGGCTCCTTAAGACAAGGGTCTACTTGGGAAGGCCAGTTTCTAACAAGAAGCAGATCTCTCACTCTTCATTGATGCTCAACAATAGGAGCTTCTCGTTTTTCTTAAGAGTAAAGGAATATGGCCATCAGCCTTGAAAACTGTAACGGTTCTAAACTTTGCACTCTAATTAGCAGAGGCAAAATCTTGCTTGCTGAGTTCTTCAGAGAGGTAGTGGGAAGGTAACTACTGCATATTTATAAGTAAGTTTAGCCAATATACAGTACAGGGCAATATCCTTTGTTCAAAAGCAGCCTTCATTTTCTTTGGAATTTTGAATCTCTTAAGAAATACCAGGAGTCATTTTCAATTAGAACATCTCAGAGAAGTTGGCAGGGACCAAGTCTATTTCTTAAGCAGCTTTTCTTCCTTTGTGATCTCTCAAGATTTGGTTCTTTCATTCACTTCTACTGCCAGGATAAAGAGCAGACGTTTCTGGTCAGTAGTACATAAATATCAAAGCAGCAATCCATCCCCTAAGAGCCTATGCGCTGTAGGTTTGCCCACCACAAACCAGTAGTGGTCTGCTCCTTCGCTTACGGGAGCAGAGTCTTTTAGTAGATGTGAAAAGATTTTCTTGGCTTTTACAGTCATTGAATTACTGACTGAAAAGTGCAAAATCTTGGAATTGTAACTTCTTTCTTTTTCAGAAGCGGTTTCAATAGGTACCAGACTTTGGCAAAACGGGTTCCCTTGATTAAAAGGCCTCCTGAGGGATGTGGGGAGAAAGCTGCTTCCCAAAGAGGATATGGCAGGGCTGAAATGTAACTAAGCAGTTTGCAAATGCTACTAACTGCCTGAATGATTTCTGAAATGTCTCTGCAACCCAGAAACCCAGAATTCAAAGTCGGATGCAGACAACGTGATGCAGCAGAAAGACACTAAATGGCAGAAATTTAGCATGGACATAATTTCCTCAGTAAGTACCACTGGAATCCCAATGGGAACCAGTAATTTTTAAAACACTGACATTTTCAGAAGCATTATTCAGGAGTTACCTGAATTACTGAGATTTATCCAGATGTTTTTCTCTTTTTTAAAGACAAGCTGCCCTAAAACAGAATCCCAGAGACAAGATTAAGACTAGAGACTTGTGGGATCTACGCTAACCCACTCCTAATTTAATACATCACAGTTTTCAAGCTGACTTCACAATGTGGCAGACATAAGCATGCTGTACATCTGGGAATGCTCAAACCAGTTCCCTCCTGACCCAGGCCTGTGCCTTCAAGTTGGTCCGTTTTATCCAATCTTACAACGTTCCATGATCAAGTCACCAGGACCAGAGTCGGGGCTTCCTACAACAACCTCCTCTTGTTCCCTGCTACAAAGAAAGCAATAATTCTTTGAGGTAAAGCTTCTTGAAGTCAGAAAAAATGTAATCTGCTGGAATGTTAGAGCTAGTCCTGGGCAGAACGCAGGAGAGGAAGCAAGCTCATTAATTGCAGTTTACTCACTCTGTGGCTAAACAAACGAGATTACTCCAGAGCTATCAGAACTGCACACATATTCAGAAGTTACAGACTTCTCAGACTGTGCACACACATTGCTCCAGAAGGTGAGCAAATCAACGTTAGAGGACTAAGACAGAAACAATTACCTGGACCTATTTTGAAACAGTCAATTTTAGTTCTTCTCTTCCAATTAAATTTCTGAAATGCGATGGTAAAAAACTGAAGCAACATTTTGAAGTTCTGTTACATTGAATGGAACAAGATCTATAAAGGCATGAAGAGAGATGTTTCTGTACAAGAGAAGTCAAGTCTGCTTTAAATCCCCAGATGTATTTGCACAACTGCTTGGTTCCAGTGCTCATTTCCCCGTTAGTTGCAGAATGAACATAAAAGAACTTTATAAAAAAACCAAAAGATGTTTTTTTTTTTTTCAGCACCAGCTGAAGAGCTTTGAGCAGCTCTCTGCTTCAGCATTACAGTGAAGAATCTCTTCAAAAAACTCATCAACCTTCAAAAAGCATCATGTTAACCTAAACTGAAGAGCTGGCCCTACCCAACACTATGTTAAAGCTTTACTAATCTTTGTAGAAACCCTACATGTCCAAGGTATAAAATACTGAAACAAACTATTCTGCAACCGATGCCTATTAAAAAAAATTTTGGTACCTCTTCAATGGTCCATTCTGTTCACTGAAAGAATTCAAGATGCAATGCTTAAGAAGCAGCCTGTCTCTAAGGTGTGTTAGAGCAAAGGTGTCTACTCTAAACTTCCATACGAGTAAAACTGTGTGGAAATTGCAAATAAGGGTTCCGAACAGCAACTGGCTCAGTGAACGTTAATTTGATTTCACAGTAACAAGAGTGTAAAGAATAAAGATCTCAAACTAAATGCAATTGTGAGGGCTTTCTCCCTTCAGCTGCCAGCTGAAACTGTTGGCTGGCTCAAATGTAAGGTATGATACAAGATCCAAGCTGTCTAAACTCTGCGTAGAAGCCTTGCACAATAATGCCAATGAAGAAGACCTCGTATATGACAAGAAAGAGAGAATTAGTGTGGCAAACAACAGCAATGCGTCTTTCACAGATCTGCACAAAGTAAGTGGTTCTCCCAATAGTCATCCGTTGTACAGGCCTGCTTGTTGAAGGGTTCTGGTCTTAACAAGAAGCCCAAGGCTTGCTATGTTTTCCTTAATCCCAAGAGCACCCTTCCACAACTTAGCGGTGACTTGTGCATCGTTTTACAAGCATTCTAAAGCAAGAGAAATTAACCTGGAGAAAGCAAAACACAATAAAGTCACCTTTTTCTTTCTTTAAAAAAAAAGAAGTATGCCACATGGAAGACAAAACACAACCTACCTTAAAAAAGCCAAACAACCAATCAATAACAAAACCCTTCCTCATTATCACTTACCCTATATCAAGAGGATAATTAGTGTCAAAACCAAGAGACAATCTGGTATCCATACTGGGAAGTAAAAGAGGCTAGAGTCTGAGAAGTCCTCCTGCCTGTGGCTTACAAAACTAAATAATGTTTGGGAACAATGGTCCTGTCAGTGACATGTCAACAACACATTTATTTTAGAAAGGCTAAATTCAAGTTTTAAACATGAGTAACTGCAAAAGTAAAAAAAACCCAAACAAAACAACAAAAAACTTTGGTTGGTTATCCATCTTGTTACGTACGTCAAAGTTAGCAATCAACAGTTTCTCTAGGAAGTCTCCAGGAACAGACAGGTCAGCTCACTGCTTACTGGGAAGGTCAGACACCTAGCAGTGACACTGGAAGTGCTGCCATGCCAGCATCACACATGCTCACAACATCTCAGCCAGCATTTGGGAAACTAACGGTGCATACAAAGTCTGAGCTGATCAGCCACAGCCAACTTGGGTCGCTGTGAACGCATTGAGACAAATAAATAAAAAAAGCAACAACAAAAAATAAAGCCAAGCACCTCTAGGGCCAGACCCCAAAGACACAGGAATCAAAGCTTTTTTTTTTTTTTTTCTTCTCCTCTCCCTATTTACAAAATGCCATTTAGAGCTGATGTGGCCACTTCAGTATTGTGAGGAAATGTCTTTTATTCTAAGCAGTCATAAGTGTCTTGTTCATGGACGCTGTGGCCTGCGCGGCGTGGAGTGTCCCATGGGGTGTGTTCCTCCCACCAAGGCACACGGAGGGAGTTCAGTCTTCAGTTTCTTCATATGTTGTCTCGTCGAATGGACGGTCCAAGAGAGGTACCAATCGGTGACGGGAATATTTCAGTTGCAAAAGGTCCCCAACTTCACTGATTTCTTTTAAAGCCTGAGAAAGAGAGCACAGCAGATCAGCAGAGGTGACAGATGCAAGCAACTGACCAGCACATCTTCCTTTCTGCGTGCCTGCAGCCTGCTCCGACAGCCATTTTACTTCAGGCAGATTTTCCTGCATAGAAGTCTGTAGCTTCAGAGGTACGTAGTGGTTTTTATTCTAACGTTCAGAAGTCTTCAGACCAAGTGAGCAGCACTTGACCAAGAGTGACCCTGCACGCCACGCTCAAGGCAAGATCAAAATATCCATCAATAATAACTCAAATTTCACAGTCATCCCCAAAAAAACTGTGACTATTCATAGACACAAAAACCGAGAACAACATTCCTGCCTTCCTGGAGGTAATAAAACTGAAGCAGAAAAAAATACGTTCACAGAGGTTTAACCCCTCTTTACCTATCATTCAGTATGGAAACAACATGTGTCTTAGAGCATACTATCTCTGACCTACTGTATTTTTTGAATTGCAACATAGCAAAAGGCAAACTGCAATATTGTACTAACAAGTTCTTTTGATGCATTTGTTGCATTTACATTTGATTCACAGAATGGTGAGAGTTGGAAGGGATCTCAAAGATCATTGAGTTCCAACCCCCTGACATGGGCAGGGACACCTCCCACTAGAGCAAAAGCTCTAAGCCCCACCCAGCCTGGCCTTGAACCTCCAGGGATGGGGCATCCACAACTTGTCTGGACAGCCTGTTCCAGTGCCTCACCACCCTCACAGGAAAGAATTTCTTCCTAATATCCAATCTAAATCTCCCCTCTTCCAATTTAAAACCATTACCCCTTGTCCTATCACTACGCTTCCTGACAAAAAGTCCCTCTCCTGCAGCTCCCTTCAGATACTTGAAGTCTTATGTAAGGTCTCCCCGAAGCCTTCTCTTCTCCAGGCTGAACAGCCCCAGCTCTCTCAGCCTGTCCTCATAGGAGAGGTGCTCCATCCCTCTAATCATCTTCGTGGCTCTCTGCTGGACCTGCTCCAACAGGTCCATGCCCTTAACTTGCATTGTCCACACACAACTAGAGGTGTAACCCCCGTATCATAAACAACACTGCATGAGAGATTTTTGCCAGCCAATCCAAGGAAAGAAAAAAAAAAAAGATATTCTGTTTCAGATCCCAAGCATTTTCTCCCTAGAAAGTATGTCCCACTGACCGAGGTTGCCACAAAGGCAACTGATAGCTCACTAGCAGTGTTCCGGGCTAATGAAACCTTTCACCGTTTTGACCTGAATACAAGTGTTATGAAGTTTACCAGAGATCAAACATCTGCTAGCGTTAGAAACGAGGAAAGTCCCAGCTCAGTGAATCATACTTGCTTTGTGTTGCAATCTCTTTGATAAGACGCTGGTTCACAATAGGGCTTGGTAAAAGCCAAACCCAAAACTGCCTTGCCCTACAGAACAGGAGCAAGGTACAACATAAAACAGTTGCTGCAGACAAATCAGGCAGAGTACATGATGCTACCTATCTAACATAGGCAATTGACAAAGAAATGAGTTCAGGAGATGCATTCCAAGTCTAATGTAAGTTTTGAACTCAGAGGCTGATATTCCACACTCCCTTGAATTGTAAATTTATTCAGATAGATATATTTAGCATTCCTTCAGAATGCCACTAATTCAACATTAATGCTCCAATTTTAACATGTTCTGGGTCAAATGCCTGTCTCTTGAGACTCGTTGGCAGACGGGGGTTAATATCCCTACATGCTTTTCCTTCCTGGATGGATAGTTCAAGTTTTTGTTTCTTTAAACAATGGCTCCTCATGCTTGTTATATCTGGCAGCAAGAACCTTTCCACTCTCAAATCTGGGGGAATGACAAACCCAGAAGTTGGACCTCAGTAAAAACAAAACAAAACAAAAGCGTGGGCACAGTTTGCCAGAGCTTTAAGTAAAGATCCCATATGGAAACAATTTAAGGTTGAATTTCTGTTGAAAGAGTCTGTTAACTGTTATTCTTGAATGCAGATTTAGGATTTCATTAATTTAAAACAATAAGGACCACGTGACCAGCAAAGACTACAAAGGAAATGGCATTGGTGAACTCTGACTTCAGGAGAGTGCGATATATTTTTCACCACCGAAAAGAAAGCACCAGCCCACAGGGATGCAGGTTATGAGGGACTTCACTCTGATCCTGAGCCAAATATTTTCAGGCAAGGAAGTTTTGTTTACATAAAACAGTTAAAATTGTAACTGAGAACTGTTCCCCATCATGTGGGTTTATTTAATAAGAACAAGGAAGCATTACAAATATCAGCATTTACAAGACAAGCTTCTCTTCCCTGTGCTCCAAACCTGGATAAATTTTGTTTAGAAAAAATGCCGTAACAGCCCTAGTTACTATCCACGTACATACAGATGGGCTACCAAGCTCTCCTCTCCATCACTGACTCGAAGAAGCTCTCTGCCAGCTCTCTCCAAGTTTATTCATTTCAGTTCTCTTTCCTCCTGGATATTGTTGCCACAGTTCAGCAGAGGGATCAGATCCGAGGGCTGCCTTAATGATTAGCTGCCTGCAATGAATCCCCTCTCACTGCATCACAAGAAAGCACAACACAACATCACTGACACAAAGAGTTGCTCCTTACTAACTCTTCTTGCCAACGTTTTGGGTTCAGAGCGTGCAGCTGTTTCGAACCTGAAAGTGGATTACACTAACTTGTAATGAAGCTTTCGCGTAATGAGATAAATCAGGATTTCTTCATGCACTTCAAAATCCGCACCTCATTTTGCCTTGGATTAATTTTCTTAGGCAGACACACCCTAATATATTAAACAAGCATTTCCTCCATTTAGAGCATTTATCACCTTCAGAGGTAGTCTAGAAACGAGTATTTACAGTTAAATGCACAAAATTTGAAACATTTCCTGGAAAGCAGAAAAACTTGTAAATGAACTGACAGGAAAAGAGCTTTTTTAAGCTGAGTAATAAAAGTTACAGAATGGTTTTGGAAGAGAGCAAGTATAGCACTTACACAGACCCTGCAAAAGCAGCTTGTTATGGTAAAGACTCCAGCTAGTCACTAAGAGAGAAGACCAGAGATCTAACCAACAGCAAGATGGCATGACTGCTCAGGTATGTAGCACATCAGGTTTGCATGGTTTCAGTTACAGCTCAGTTTGCAGCAATATGATTTCAGAGGCTTCACTTTTCTTTCTTTTCCTTCCCCCTACCTCCTTCCCATTCATACCCTCTCCCCAAGTCCACCTGGGCAGAAGTTACTGCTCCCCCATCTGTGTCAATGCACTCAGTTCTGTTGCCATGCTCTGAGCCAAGTCTGGGACACTACTCATTTTATAAATGGGGAAAGGAAGGGAAGGAAAGGGACTTCTCCAGATGTACTGTTTCAGAATTTTTATTTGGAACAGAAACGACTGAATTGGGATAATTATGGGGAAAGTAGCAGGACAAGAAGTTGGGAAGGAACTCCTTAAGCAGGAAATTAAAAATCAACGGGCTGTCTTGGACACCTCCTCTCCTTGGGACCGTAGCTATGGGATTCTTTTGAGCAGGTCTCTGAACACGAGAGAGTCTACTTTCCTGAAGCCAAGGTTGTGATTCAACCTAGCTTAGGTTCTGAGTCACAGAAACAGAGAAATGGGGGGCGGGAAACACAATGGAGGACTTTGACAGAGCCTTAGACAGCCCATGTACATGCATGCCCATGTACCTTCAGACACTCAAGAATAAATGTAGTTACCACACCAAAACGTAATAAGGGTTGTCAGGCTTATTCATATAAGCCCCTTTCAACTATGAGTCAGAATAACTTCCATGCTCAACGTTGAATGCAGCATCTCCTGACTGAGATGCAGGCGCCTCCTCAGGGGGGACCTCTGCTCCCGCTGGAACAGGCTCAGTGCGGGCGGGAGTCAGTAAGGCATTGCACATGGCACTGGAGCACTTAAGATAGCATCATTTAAGATGCAGTGCTCTGAAGCAGAATAGTAACCTTTGAAATAAAAAATTATCACTGACAGTCACATGCTGAGGTTTGCACTTGCTTTTGAGAAGAATATTGATCTTCTGGAGGTTCTCAGGCTTTTTTTTTTTTCCCTTACCTTCTGAATTTAGGGTCAGGAAAGCAGAATTTTATTCTTCTAAAAGATTCAGTGGGAAGTAGAGCCTCTTAAGAGGGGAACATCACTGTCTCACATCATTTAAAATAGGGAAAGAAAGTCCCTGATATTTACTGTAAGCAGACATTCTGCCTCGTTGAAGCAAGGAAAGAGATGGAGTCAGTGCCAGCTGTACTGCACAAAGCTTTGAACATTAGATTGAAATAGTTTGTGTACCAAACATTGAACCAGTCTACAAAAAAAAAAAAAAAAAGACAATGGTTGTATCTGTTTATAGAAGGCATGAGCAAAAGGAAGATGAGACACTTACTGTATCAAGCATCTCTTTGGTATGAGCTGCAGACAAGCAGAATCTGGCTCTGGACTCGATGATGGGGGTGGCAGGGAAGCCCACAACCACAACACCGATGTTCCGCTTCAGCATCTCACGCCCAAATGCACTGCCAGAGAGGACAAGAGAGATTATCAGAACGATACCAGCGGAGGCAAAGCAGCAGCATGAAGATCTCAGTGCATTAACCCATTCGGGCCTTTGTTGAAGCAAGCCTGTAAAAGACCACAATTTTGGTGCTTTCTTTTAGAGGCAAAACACCTGTTCACAAAAAGCTTTTTTTTTTTTAATTAAATCCCAAGGTGGTCCTCCTCAAAAGACTTCACTGTATTAAGTTCTAACAAAGCTGAAAGGTTATATGTGGCTGTTTCTAAATGGATTTGTAACTTAAGCTTGGAAACCTTTCCGATTGGAAACAGGTATTTTGTCTCGCAAGTTTGAATGTTTAAGGAATCCCCCATGCTGCAATTCTTCAAAGCAGATGCTTCTGCACTTTCAAGCTGGTTTGTTTTCATCAATTTAATTCAATTAAAGTGTAATACAGCGTCACAGTATGTACTTTTTAAGTGCCCATCATGGGAGCTATTGAATTGCCACAGGAAATTGAGATTGTCTGATCTGGTACCAAATATTTTTAAGGAACGTGCAAAAACCTCTTACAATTGTCACACAGCATCTTCAACAAAACAAATTCTTATGGGGATTAAAGAAATTAGCGGCTGTGACTTATGCAATGAGAGGCTTGAAGATCTAGATCCTTTCCATAACGGCAGTGCATTGTGGGTGTCTCCACAGGCCACAAAAAACGGCTAATCCTTTTTGAACTGACATTGTCTTGACAAGTAGCAATGAACTTAAGAGGCTTATAAGGATGTATAAAAATAACACCCGTTTACTAGGTTTTTAAATTTTCTGCCTTGTAACTACTGTTACAACCACTTTTCTTACAAATAACTGCATCCTGGTTTGCTTCATTTTTATCCATTCGGTACTCTCCAACTATTTGAAGAACAGACTGCAAGAGACAAGGAAAGGACGAAGTAGACCCACTGTAGATCCTAATGGCCAAGTGTTATCAGAGCTCTGTGGTCTTAAGGAAGTCACTGGCCCAGCTGCTCACCTAATAAGTATTTCCACAATCATTTCCACGGAGAAGATTGTATGGACTGGTAGGGCTTGGCGGTAGAAACAGTATGTCTGTGTGTGCTGGATGGCATGCACCCCAGACTGCAGCACCCATAAAAGTTACAGGCTGTTTAAATTTACTTATATTGAGAAGGGCAAAGGAAAACTGTATCTAGCTCCATGTAGAGCACTAGAAGATATTTGCTCCCTCACAGAACCACAGTGAGGCCAGACTGAAGCTCACTGAGCTAGAAGAGCACTAGAGATGTTCATTATGGCTTAAAATGAAGCTATGCTCTCCAAATTTGAAAGTGCTGGTTGAGCACTGCATTATACACAGATAATGAAAAGCAGCTATCAGAGCCAAGTTGTCCTTGAAATCAGGTTTTTGTTCATGTTGCAAATTTTTTTTAATATATATTTTATACCCGTTGTTGTGTCCCATCATGTCCCACCCCCTTGCTTTTTTTTTTTTTAAATTTTCAGAGTTCATTTGTGGAAATATTGGCTCCTTCTGATCCAGGAGCTGGTTGAAAGATTCCTCTTGTGACTTCTAATGTTAATTTCCACTCAATTTCAGCCTCTTTTTAAGCACATATATAACACTTCATACGTAAATAAAATGAACCCCGCCCCCACCAATTTGAAAACATCGCAGGTAGCAGTAAAATTACTTCTCTGAACTGTTTTCTTGCTACCCCAAGCTACAAGCCTCAATTTTCTCAAGGTCTGTTACTGAAAGTTTCCATGTTTTATACGACCCAGTAATGACCATAAAACCAAAAATCGAACCAGACTTTTCTCACATTTAAGAAAGTTTTAATATTTTTGTACCATTCTACCTTTAAATAGGATGGGTGAGAAATTATCCTGTTAAACCTACCCAATTTTTGCTGGCATGTACAGCATCAGAGGCACAACAGGGGAATCTTCATTTCCATAGATGATAAAGCCCATCTCTTTCAGTCGTCTCCTGAAATATCTCGTGTTCTCTGCTAGCTGCTGCACACGTGCTTTCCCTAGAAAAGAAATTAAGATAAGACTGTGAACACCACAGATGTAAGTCCCAAGCGTAACTGCAACACAAGACCTCTAATAAAGTACAAATTATGAACATGCCACTTGTACTTATGAAAGTGTTAGAACTAAATGCAAACTAGAATTCACAGTTTCTTCTCCCCCATGTAATTAAGATTAATCACTCCTTTTCTGATAAGGCTGTAGCTGAATGGACTAAGACGGGCACAACCATCAAGTCCAAACACTCCCTAGTTTTACAATCAAGAGGTACCTGGCAAAACAAGGCAGTTACCTGCTTTTAAGCAAGATTCAAAATCAGCTCAAAGTTGATCAGTAACTGTATCTTGAATGGGAGTTTGCTTACACTTCATTAAACGGAAACCTATTGAATCAACTGGGGCTGTTCACTGTGCTCTATCCTCCTTGTGTGTATTAATAGAAATGACTATTTTCCTCCTTAGATCTAGTTGCTGAACCGCTCATGTGGCTGCTCCCTAACCTTTTCCAGTTAAAATGAGCTGGGTTTAAATTAAACCAATTACTTCCGATAATCCAGCTCACTTCGCGCAAGCAGCAGTCTGGATTTTTTTTTTTTTTTTTTTCACATTTTTCAAAATTAACACACAGGACATTAGGCAGCTAGTATCATTTACAGATGCCAGCTATTTAGATATGCTTAGGACAACCTATTTATCAGTTAATTAGATTATAGCCTAGCACAGTGTACTATGCTTCTGTATTGCCCAGGAAAAGATCCGCATCATCTCACCTAAGCAGAGGATAATGCATTTCTGATCGACTAATACTCTAATGTGCTTAAGAGATTAAGCACTATGCCATTGATGAGACTATAATAGGTAACATTTATAAATACTTGTCTCTGGCCCACAGAGCATATTTCTGGATAATTGATTATCCAAACACTGCCTTCACCAGATGGGTGATTTATACACTGAAGCATTAAATCTACAGCGCCGTGGGTCTACGCCGCATAGTGAAGTTGGCTGCTAGATATTAATCGTCTTATTTTAAAGTTGTAGATAACACAAGGTGATTAACCAGAAGGAATGCCAGGTCTCAAAGGAACATCCAACACCCACATAGCTCTGCTCCAGGCCAAAACAAATGTAGTTTTAAGAATCTATATAGGTTTTGTAGCCAAGAGTATCAGACATTCCACCCACAGCCATGCAATCAAAGGCAAAATCCCATCAAAGGCAAAGCATGAGGGAAAAAAAAAGATGAAACCTGTTAAGTTTGCAAAACCTGGCCTATCATTAGTGGGTAGGAGCTGGTATTTTTAACAGCATTCACTGCCATTTAAGACATCTCTTCTCCATTAACAGCATTTCTTAATGTTTTCTCCCCCAGCGCTCCTGCAGAAGTTTGATTCCTCTTTCCCAAAACCCAATAAGATTTCAGTAAAACACAAAAGCATCTTGTGCTTATGAAACTTATTTTTTTAATTGGCTCAGATCAGATCCTCTAGTGGAGGCTTCTAGTGGAAGTTGGAAAACAAACGAATTAAAAAGAAACCGGCCTACAGCAAGGTACTACAGATAGTGGGCCAGAAGTCCACTTGCATTTCTAACATTGAGACAATCAATGTTAGAAAGGTGTCCAGAGGTGTCCAGAGCAATCTACATACAGAAATAAGCTACTATGGCACCTTCTGAGAAAGCTGCATCCACACGTTTCATACACAAAAATGCACAACTTAAACATTTCAAGTCATTGATGTACAATCCCACGAAATACACATGAGATTTCACGATGGTAGAACAGTAAGGAAATGTACACAGCTGGATACAGCTGCTGTAATCGGCCCTTCTCTCATGACCAGGAAGGCAGCTTCTCCCACACACACTGTCTCTCTCTGCTCCCATAAAGCATGAAGTTTACAGTGCTTCAAGCAGAAGAAACTTCAGCACCTTTACAGTTTTCCCCTCTACACATTCCCATGCTTATCCAAGTTGTTGGGAACCTTCCGGGCTCAAGATTAAAAGCAACCTTAATTTGTAGTTGGCAACCTCTTCACAGTCTTTCTCAAACTCTTTCCCGAAGAGTTTATGATTCTAGATTTGTCCTTATAGATTGAAGAGTGCTTTGAGATGTAAACAAGTTTCATGTGCAAGTCTTTCAGCTCTCTACAGAGACGTAATTACTACTGCACCAGGTTTGGAAGACAATTGCCTTCTTCATGTTTGCAGGTCTCAAAAACCTAACAGCTTCTACTTTGCTCTAGAATCACCAGTTAATTTAATAATTATTACCTCCCTAAAAATTTGTCTCTGTGCCTACAACAATATTACCAAGAACTTGAAAACATATGGAGTGGTGTCTTCTCACTACCCACCATGTGTCATTACCATCTTCTGAAGACAACTGTAGTCACTGTGAAGCAAACCACCAGAAATTGAATGAAACCTGGGTGCAGGTTCCTTGTCCTCTGCTTTCCTTTCTCCCTGCATCTTGTGCAACTACTCTCCTCTGCACTTTAACTCCTATTCCGCTATTAAATCCTGTGCTTGAAGACTGATGCTAGTGCTGAACTGAACAAGGTCTGCAGTGTTACACAGAAAGCACAGAGTGTTCAGCTCCAGTAACATTTCTTGATTCAGCCTCACAGCCACACTTGCATAACAGCCTGTGAACTGCTACTACAGTTTTTACCATGTATTTACCATATATTTACCATTTTACCAAACTATTCAGTGCCTGGGGAGAGCAGTGACCAGGTACCACTGCTAATCTCACTGGTACCCAAACAGCGCTTGAACATCCAGATGGACCTCCAATTCCCTTCCTGGCCCAAACATCTTCTGAAGTTCAGAGCTCTGTCCACATCTGCTCGACTGTGGGCCTAGAAAGGCTGCCAAGCCTGCAGCAATCCTCCAGCAACTGGCTTTCTTGGCAGATGCAGCTTCATTTTTAAGATCATGCAAAGAAGGCCGGCTCAGACACCACCCTGCCAATTGTTCTCGCACAGGAGTTGTGCAACGATTCTGGTAACATCCTTTCATCTAGGAAACTGGAATGTGATGACCTTCAGGGAGGGAAGGAAAGGGGGAAGAAAGAGAGAATTACTGGAACTGAGTTCTTCAAAAGGCTAGAAAATGAGAACCCCTTATCAGAGTAACTGATCTGAAGTCCCTTGTGGGTCCTGTAAATGGCTTACTGACAGACCTACACTGGAATTAGAGGATTAACTAATAACTTCTTTGCTTTTATACCCTTTTGCAAGTTTACTGCAGTCATAATAACATTGCTCTTGCAATTTAGTGAAACACTTCCTTGCTTGTAGCAGTCTGGGCATCATTTAGTCTAAAGCCCATGCGTATCCCCTAAAGAA
The DNA here is from genome assembly GCA_013398155.1 of Pedionomus torquatus. Lineage (NCBI taxonomy): Eukaryota > Metazoa > Chordata > Aves > Charadriiformes > Pedionomidae > Pedionomus > Pedionomus torquatus. The sequence continues at coordinate 112,864 of VZRU01014293.1, forward strand.
CATGCTGCCATTGTATCACAAGTCACATCCCACCTAAAGCGGAGAAACACTCTCCCTTTACTACCCTTAACTCAGAGCTGCAGCTGTGTGAGCTCAGCAGAGGAAGAAAGAACAGAGAAAAGAAACACAATTGCCTCTGCCTGGATAGCTAAGATGGGCCGAAAATTTATAGCTGACAGTTTGTAAAGAGAATGTGTTTTTACTTGACAGGACCTTATATAAAGGTCCAAGATAGAAGGCAGTCACTCATGAGATGGCATCACTCATTTTCATACCGACCTGTGTTTTAGTGTACACTGTAGGCGCAGAACACGTGGTACGGAGCTGCAGCCCTCCCATCCCAGCTGCTAATAACCAAGCGTGAACTCCCAGATCAGCAGGAGCTTTGCCGATAACTTCCCTCAGCGCTCTTTGCAAACCTTTGCTCTAAGGCTTTGCTCATAACACGAGCAAAACACGGTTATTTACTCTACATGGCCAAGAATGCCAGATATACGCTTTTGCATTTATAAACCCTAAGCTACTTAACTCTAGACTTAACAGAACAGACAAGTCAGGCTTTAGGGTTTCTGCAGCAGAAAGGTTCAGCACCACCAGCTGAACCAACACGGTAAGTAATGTCCGACTTCTAAACAAGCTTCAGAAGTTAGTGTTTCTAGATTTGTGCTGAGAGTATTTATCTTTTCTGACATGCTACTGTATGGCTTATCAAATCTTAGAAATATAAGAGGCAAGTAATAATCTTAAAAAAAAATGCAGCTAGCATTTCCCTGAAAAAAATATATATACTCCAACACCCTAAAGAAAGGAGTCCATTATGAATCTAAACATAGGTAAGATGCAAATTCCCCACAGCCCTAATGGAAAGTAATTAGTATCTGCCAGGACAAATTCCCACAGACTAAAAGAATGGTATCTCATCCTTTGTGAAGCTCTCTGCTTTAGAGGCCATATTGCTCAGAAAGACAGAATTTACAACGAAAACACTACTTCGTTCATACTTACCATAGCTTTCTGCAGGATAAAAAACAAGCTGCACACTCTACCACACCAAATCTAACCTCCTCTTGCAACGGGTTTGTTAGTGAGGCACAGAAACAGAGAAACTCACCTGTGTTTAGACTCATTCCCCTTTACATTATAGGGGTTCATGCTTAAACTAACAGTCCAAACACTGCATGGATTCTCAGACAAGCCTTATTTGCAAAAGGCAGTTTAATAAACATACAACAATTAAAAATTTTTGCAGGGCCAGGATGAACTTAGTCTTTGAAAAAAATAAGGTAAGAGAGGCACTTCTTAGAAGTGAGATCCGTGTAACTTCTCTATTCCATGTTAAAAAAAAATATCTCTGCAAAGAACAAAGAATTTGTGGAAGTCACAAATATTAGATCTTTGTGACAGAGTAACATTCCTGTCATCTATTAAGAGTGATGAATAAGCTCTCATAGATGGTACTGGACTCAAAAGAAAATTAAGTTCAACCAGGACGTATTTGTTTTTTGCCCCCTCTTGTGATCTCTAGGCAGTTAATTGGAAAGCAATCACAAATCTGTCCTTCTGAACAAAGCAACACTTCATCAGCAAGGCTTATTGAGAAATAAAAGGCATGTTGCATTGTACACAAACAGACTACCAACTGACACCGCGCTCCAGAACAGCAAACCAACTTCAGATGGGCAAAAAAATACAAGCAGGATTTTATCTACTTGTCACAAGGGATCACTGTCACCTGGATCTAAAACAAAGATACTTGAAGCAATACAAAGGAAACTGTATGTTTAATTCCTTCTTATAAATACGTCAAAGCAACATAAGACACAACTTTAAAAATGGTTCCTGAGCAGTGAAACTGTAAACTGTACGCACAAGCTGCAATGCAGCTCTTTCTGGTCAAAAAAAACCCCAATTCACGTTCGATAGCTACGGTGAAGTTTCTATACATTCTTTCATTAACTAACCTTGTAGCTGTTCAACAGAGTTTTAACCTTGCAGTCTTAATTTAACCTTTTTTTTGCTGTTGTTGTTGCCAACATCTACAACCAGACTAAACAGAATTTTCATGCCTTTATATTGCTGACCAGTTCAAGGCCAACATTTTCAGTTTTAATGATTAAATGAAAATATAAAATAAAAGAAAACTCTTCATGTGAATAGCTTTCTGTTCAGTGCATGCAAGAATCATTTCACTTGTGATATATAGTTATTGCCCCAATTAATCAGTCTCTCAGTAGCAGCTTAGCTGTAACAAATACATGCATGCATACGTGTGAAAGGACACCAAAGCAGCAGATTTCAACCTACTTTTTCAGGAAACAATGCTGAAAGGCACTTTATAACCTGAGCAGTAATGTTTACTGACTGTTGCTAGTTACTTAAGTAATAACTAAGCCTCCATATTCTTGCATGGAATAAAATGACCGTGTGGAAAGGTTATGTTCTGCAGCATCCACCATCATTCCCAGATGACACAACCAACCTACTACCCAATTTTACGGAAAACCTTGACTATGCAAGCTTACTAAGATTTTTATCAGACTTGTATGCAATTAAAAAACAAGCATCAAGGAAAACAGGAAAAAAAAAAGGGGGGGGAGGGCAAGAAATCACAATGCATTACAAAGGCACAGATAAAGCCATCCCATTGTGCCCTGCTCCTCAGAAAGAAGGTAAGATGTCTAAATGCATCCTACACATGGATGCATGCGCTACCATGCTGCAACATTTCATGGTTGCTTTTGTGAGAGCACCAGCATCAATGATTGTGAAGATAAAGCAGTATTTCATTAGCATGGATAGAGGTTTTTATCCAAATACCTTGCTATCGACGGGCCAAATGGAAGCAAATAAGTGATAATACTTCAAAATGCCTATATTTTTGGACGTTTGGAAACATTTAGATCAAAGTAAACTGGTGATGAAAACTTGGTTACATTTATCATTCTCTAGAAGTTTGTTTCTTCAAGTCAGAGTGATGCATTCAAGCTTGTAAATTTTTCCACATTAAAACCCCCTTGTTTTTTCAAAGGCTTACACTTCCATTCTGTTTATTATTCCTACATTTCTGTCTTTTGGTTGGCTGTTTCAGTGGAAGACATAATTCAGCATACCCTGTTTTGGAAACAAGCATTTTTCAAATCTCAACCAGGAATTCAATATCATTCTGCTGATTTAACAGATTCTCCACTAAGCTTTCAGGAGCTAAGTTGCCTCCCAAGGGCTTATGAAGATCTTTTGCAACACTAACATAAGTCGTGTTCTGGACACTATACTTGCAAGTACCTCATCACTAAAAAAAACCCACAACAGACGATTCTTTTTTTGAGAAGGCATAAAAGAATTACTACTCTTTTACTACCATGAACATGTTTTTCATATAAGGTACAGAAAATACCCTCTTCAAGGCTTCTCCTGAGAGCACAAGTCAAGCATGACTTCTAACAACATTTGCACAATGGAGAAAAGAACAAAAAGGAAAAAAAAAAGGAAAATGTTTTTAGATTTGCCAAGTAGTAGAATCATATTCAAATAAAGTAGTACCTATTTAAGGGCTATAGTAAGTAAACTGAAAACTAGAGAAAATAGAGTGACATTTTAAACGGTCATCTTTTGGGAACACAGAACAAAATTCCAGTTCAATACTGATTAAAAAACAACACCTTTACCTTTTAAGGAAAAATTGTACAAAGAGAGACAAGGAGAGCATGATGTTAAAAACGCTGTAATAGATGTTTAAGGACATGGGATGGTAGTATCTGCCAGAGCTGATTTAAAAGCTTTTAACATCATATCTCAGAAAGACGACTCATAACACGAACTCACATCCTGAGGCAGAAAGGGGGATCGAGACACGATCACATGCACAATCCTGCCAAAGGCAGTGCTCACCTACACCATAATAGCAAGGTCACCTCCTATAGTAAACTATTCTTTCAACCACAAAAAAAACCCACTAAAGTTATTTTCAACAGCTCAAAACCAAGATGGAGCTTTAAAGTAACATTTTCACTGGTTTCTTCTGAGAGACCATAATCTAAAAGCTAATAGGGAAAATTTTATTATACGTTACATAGAGATTTCTTATCTTTCTGAATACCTTCCCTATCTCACTGTTTAAGTTCCAGGGACAAGGTGGCTCCACATGTACCAATCTGTTTCCTCTAAGTTTGCAGGTGTGAGGGTTGCACTGCTGCCAATATTTGCAGTAAGAATTTTACATCCTTCCCTTCAGATGCCATCTGCAGATTTTCATTACAGGCCTTTGGAAAAGTGCTATATACAGTTATACAAAGTAACCTGAGATTGCACAGAGACACATTAAAATGCATGGGTCAGAATACTATATTCCCGCAGATTTACACTATAAAGCAGCAGCTCACACAGGCAAATGCCAACAGAACCTGCCAAAACAATGAGAAAGTTAAAAAAGCAATTAGAATAATTCCTTAACTCAGTGCTATTGTATTACTGCTTAATAGATCCAACTCTTGTATTTAGCAAACCAGTCAGAAGAGAGGTGCGATTCACTGGGGTTTTCTGCAGCACTGTCAGGGGGATCCAGGTTTATAACAAGCTTGGAGATAGGAAGAGTCAGCATGGGATGAGTCTTTAGGCTTTATGTCGAGTCTGGAGTGACCAGAAGGATCGAGTATCTTCCACTAGGGGCCACTGCTGCACAGACGGAGACCGCAGCCATCCTCTGTGGTACCCCAAGGCAGCTGCAGACTCCTTGGGCAAAAAGGATGTGCTCCCTCCCAAAAAAAAAGCCTGTACCTCACCACGGTACAGCCATGCTCAACTCACCCAGGAGACACTAAGGAACGGCTAACTGGACAGCTGAGTCAAGTTATTTATTCTTCTGACACACTTGCGTGCTTCCCAATTTCAGCACTCGGGAGATAAACTACAAATAACATGGGAGGAAAAGCCCGGTTTAAGAGCCAGCACACTTGAAAGCATGAACAAGGAAATCAAAAGACCACTGAGAGCTCATGTTCTGTGGCCATATGGCAGCAGCATTAGCAATGATTTATTTTAGGAGAAGTGGTGAAGGTCTTGGCTCATGACCATCCCGAGTTAACCCCATGCCTATGGGTTTTTAACAAGACTGTGTGCAGGGGATTTGCCTGGATTACATGGGTACTGCGTATGAAGCCACTGCAGAGGTGGTGGTAAAAACCCTCAGTGTTTTAAAAGAGAGAGGAAAACAGTTAAATTTGCTTTTTGAAAATTGGCAATGCTAGAGCCAAGGTCATTCAGAAACGGAAAAAGGAGAATAGAAAAATTATGGCTGATGTTCTTGGCATTGAAAGGTCCTCCAGAAACAGAATTTATGCTAATACTAAGTATCTGTCACTGCTATCAAGCTAAACAGTTCCAGTGGAGTCTAAAGGCATGCCAAAAACCAGCTGGGTGTATGTATTGTGTACTCATTGAGTTTATATATACTGGTGAGACTGAAGCCTTTGGTATATTCCAAAGCCCAGGGGAGTATTTTTATAGTTGCACGTTCTGATTTTGTTTGCAACTACCAGCTGCAGTTCGAGAACGCCAAGGCAGCCTGCTTGCACCATGAACTTAGCATAAAGAGATGCCGCTCTCACCATGAAGAGATCATGTCTCTCGACATGGCTGGAAAGATATGATCTATTAAAGAACTACCTTTGAAAATACACTGACTTAAACCAAAGCTCTTTTTAAAAGTCTTAAGTGTGCAATCACAGAATAGTTTGGGTTGGAAAGGACCTCTAAAGGTCATCTAGTCCAACCCCCCCTGCAATGAGCAGGGACATCTTCAACTAGATCAGGTTGATCAGAGACCTGTCCAACCTGACATCGAATGTTTCCAGGGATGGGGCATCTACCACCTCTCTGGGACAACCTGTGCCACTTTAACAGCCTCATTGTAAAATATTTCTTCCTTATATCTAGCCTGAATCCACTCCCTCTTAGTTTAAAACCATTACCCCTTGTCCTATTGCAACAGGCCCCACTGAAAAGATTTTCCCCATCTTTCTTATAGGACCTATTAAGTATTAAAGGCTGCAACGGAGGTGCTTTCCCAGAACATTTTATTAACTATTCAAAATAACACATGGTCCACAGTTTATTATTCTATCAATAGAAACCCAACTTCGGTGACCACAAAAGACTTGACTGATCAGACTGCATATGCACTCCAAACATCAGTAGCTGTATGACCTAGCCTTGTTGTAGCCAATAAAATAGTATTTGTATTAATAGGATAAGTCTAATTTTTGTCGTACTGCCCTGATCCGTGCATCATTTAGACTGTGAATTCTCTAGAGCTAACACAATCTCTGTACAGCAGCACACACAACAGTCTTAGCTCATGTCAAAGGTTTTCTGTCATGTGGTGACACAAAGATGTTACAAAATGACATGGTAATAAAATCAGCTAAAACGGCCGCTCACCCGTGCGCAGCCAAGACGGTATTATAATTATTTGATTAGTCATCTTTTGTCTCAAACAGCAGGCTTCATTATGTGAACAGAGAGACTTTGAAATAAGATACATGAGTAAAGGAGACCAGCATGAATAAACATTTTAAGGAGTTAGTAAAAGCAGTATTAAAACCAATTGATTTAAACTAAGCCAATGTTTACCAAACGACAGGAGACAGCAAAATCCCTTTTATAAGATCCTGAAGACTCAAGCTTTAAAGAGATAGAGACTAAATCAGTACAATGCTACTGACACCACAGAAAGAAAAAAAAAAAAAGATAGGTCAATAGACCATCCTGCCTCAAATCTGGTCAAAGCTGGCTCCTAAAACCAGCGTAAACCAAAGATTTAGTAATAGTTGCAAATACATAAAATGAGTAAATTCCATTTGAGATGTTTATAAGTGCTGAAATTTAGGAATTATTAACCCTTAGTTATGCAGTGAGATTACAAGTGTTCTCATTCTGCCTAGACTCGGTGCCACGTTTCTACAAATGAACTGCTGACCCGCAGCAGCAATGGCAAACAGCAGAGCTCTGGGAGCAGAGAGGTATCACGCTGCCAAACACCTCTGGCTGAAAATCCCTAGTGACCAGGATTCACACACATCCAGTCAGGCAATTCAGAACTTACAGGCTGTCTACCACATCCCTTAGTCATTTCTGCACAGAGTTGAAGGCTATCTCCATGGTTAAAAGCACTTCCAAACCATCCTGCTACCCACAGAGAGGGCAGTGGGAAGTGGCTAATATGTTAGAGTTCAGTCCAGAGCAAGAACGGCTGAAGGTTTTGCGTGGTGAAACTTGTTAAGGTTACAAGAAGGAAAATGACTTCTTGGTAACCCAATTCTTTAATTATTTTGTCCACATGTATGTTTAATCTTCTGGGTGCACGTGCATCATCAGTAATCAACTGTTTTACTTTCTGCCTACGTAGCTGGCACAATTGTATAGCAATCTGCATGTTCCCCAAGATGACTGGAACAAGGCTCACGTTCAGCCTTACCCACGTCCTTCACAGTCCCACAGCTACAGAATTCTGTAACCTCCTTGAGGTCTCAGACGGAGGTTACCGTGTATGAGAATAACACATCAAGTATTTACATTCCTGAAGAAGGGTATGTCTACAAATCCACAGGATATAAGATTCCAAGCATTCTGTCATTACAATTAGGCTCCAGTGTGTCAAAATCTTAAAAATAACGTGAATAAAGGATTGCTTTATCAAATATAGCACCACTATCAGATATTCTACCAGTGTCAGAGATTTCGATGAAGCTTTGACTGGAATGTGATGACTGATCTGCAGATGTCTGAAAGACATTTTTAAGCTAGCTCAGGCTATGTTAGAACATTTTAGCAGAGTCTGCTTCCACTACTGGAGAACAATCTTCTGTAACCAATCCCAGTAGCCTGTGGACTGACCGAAGCCACTGACAAACTGAAGCCTTGGACAAGAGTTGATTGCTCTCCATAGTGGGAAGTGAAATTTCAGCTCTGAAGTACAAAGCCTAAACCATAAATACACAAACATAATATCTTGACCTGGGTGAAAGTCAAACAACATCAGGAAGAAAGAAACTACTACTAAAAGCTGTGAGTCATTCCGCTGTAGGAAGATCATGAGAAAAGTAATCCTCAGAGCAGGGAAGAAACTAACTATTGTCCTGGTGAGACATATAAGTATAGTAGGACTGAAAACTGGAACTTGCCTTAGAAAAGAACCTTTCTAGCTTCTAGGGAAAAAACCTTTACGGGATTGCTTTGGTACTTCAGGGCTACAGGATTACTAGTTGTAGAGAATGGCATCTTGAAGACACAGTGGCCAAGGCAAAAGCAAAAGATTTATCTACCCATTAGGTAGATTTGAAAGACAGTAATGAAACTGCTACTTCAGAACTGCTGAGCTAGTGACATTTAACAGCTTGTACATGGCACAGAACAGCCTACTTGGCAAGGTAAGAATGTACCCTTGAATCTTGCCTGCTTACCAACTAGCATCTCTTAAATGTAGCAGAGGTATTCTAGACATTCAGCTCCAGAGAGAGGTTCCCCGTGCTTTAATGAACAGTTCTCAAGTTCTACACAATCAGATTTGGGAGTATCTAATATATCTATCTACTGTCTGATGAAGAAATGAGTTACCAGAACTATCCTTTGCAGCCCAGGTCTCGTAGGATGCCTGCTGCCATGTTGTATTGGTTTGTCAAAAAACATCAGAAAGAATCTCAGAGGACAAGTCAGCTTCCCTGACCACAGGCTGGAAATGTGTGCAAGCAAACAGACAGATATACACCGTGAAGCAGCAGAAATTTATATCATTATGTATCAATGCAATGAAGTAATTCTAAAGCGCATCTTGCACGACAATGACTCTGGAAACATCCACTGTGCACCCTTCCCTATGGTCCAACAGCACTGGAAAAGGCATTTATGGAATGTAAAAGAAACTCTATGCGTTTATAATTCTTTGTATAAAAATATAACATGTCTAAAGATACCGAAAATAGGGTGTTACTGTTGTGGGAGGTACTACTTCAACTTTTCAAAATATCCTTTACATTAAAGAGATGCTTTGAAATCAGCCAGTTCAACCCACCTGCTCAGGCAGGGGCAGCATGAGCACATTGCTCAAGTTGCTAGTTGGGTTTTGACGCCAGAGATGGAGACTCCACCATCTTTCTGGACAGTCTGTTCCAGTGTTCGACCACCCTCACAGCTTCAGTTTTCAAAAACTCCTTCCCTCTTTGATAAGTTCTAAAATTATCAAAAACTTATAATTTACTGGATACAGAAAACAGCTAAAATTAGCCACAGTTAGTCCTACCTCATAGTTTTAGCTGCCTAGAGGATGAAATTTCAAGTGTATCAGTTTGAGAGACTAATAATGATGAGGACTTTGCAACTTCTGCTCATCAACATAATGAATACAAGGCATCTAGCCTAAATGGCTTGAAGCTGCAGAGGTATTTTGCCAGCAAAAGGTGAAGAATCAAGCTGCCAAACCCCAGAATAATACACATCCGCTTCTTATGTACTCTGGCAGCCAAAGAGGGAGTCAAACTTGCCAGGGCACTTCGCTCATTATACATGAAATACTTGACTGAATTTTAGTAACATTTCAACGTGGCTTCGGAGTTATTTTAACCTGTGGCCAATCCCCACATGAATGTCCAAACTGCCTAAGCACAGAAATAACAAGCATAGCAAAGCCAGGTTCAAAGTCTTTTCGCGTTACATCTAAATCTAAGATAAATGTTATTCATGCCACACTGTGCAAATATAACTGCAAGAACTCCAACCCTAAAAATAGAAGTGGTAGGAAAGTAAGAACTAGTAGTGAGTGGTATTGCTGCTACCTCTGCCCAAGTAAGAAAGAATAAAACGCTTTACAGAGTTAGTTGATGACATTTCCCTCTGCAGTAATTAGCCTCACAAAAGACATCAAAAGAACTTGGCAAGAATAAGCTTAATCATGGTGTTGTTACCATTATTTTTTAAAGCAAATAAAAACAACAAATTGAGGAAATTTCTAAAGCAAAAGCAGTAAAATGTGGCAAGGGGAATTAAAATTGTGTTCTAAAATAAAAGAAAATCTGGACGTGGAGGCCAGCCAACATACTCGACAAATCAGACACAACAGTAAATCACATTCAGCATGTTCTACTCACAAGCGTTTAAACTTGTCTTGAAGTGGAGTTATAATTTGTATCTTATGAGAACCAAAGCTGCCTCTCCCCTCCAAGACCCTTGTGAACACTTCTGTTTAACAATCATCACTGGCTCAGATTTTTTTTTTTTTTGTCAGAGCACAGAACTGAGCCTGAATATATCATATAATTAGAGAGGTTAGAAAAAGTAATAATACTTTGGCTGGGACAGCAAGAAAAAGAAGTAGTTGCCAGGAGAACCAATTAGTTAGCAAACTATTTAACACCATTCTGAACTTTTACTTAAAGATGCAAACTGGCTCCTTGGCAAGTTTTCTGAAAAGGAACTCATCTTTCTGAAGCTACAGCAACCAACAACTTTAAGTACAACCATTCCTTGAGAAAAATCCTTTAGTAACTTACTGCTAGGTGGGAACTACAAAAACAGTCCTTGGGTGGTAAAGTACAATAAATGGTGCCAATATTTGAAATACTCAAGATTTTTATGGTCACTTTTTCAAGCTCTCCCTCAACGTATTAGTGGAATTGAACTTGTAGCAAGAATTGGCTCCTGAAGAATCCCATGTGCTATCTTCCTTTCTGAAATTTTCCTTCAGAGGTACATCTAACACACATAAAGAAGCAAAAGCTTTGTGACCAATAACAGAGAACTATGCAATTTCCATAAACAAAATATATTTCTTATTTTCTACCAACCTAGATATGAAGCCTTTAAGTCATTCATTGCTACCAAAAAGCTGCAGCCTTCCCAGGGCCATGTAATTTATCACAACCAGATGGTGTGCTGTCAATAAAGGAGGGGCGGCTATCATTCCAGGGCAGAATAATTACCTTCTCTTTGAACCAAGGACAATGTTTTCAATAAAAACCCAACACTGTTTAATGCAACTTCCAGTTTGTCAGACTCCCACTGTGCAGCTCCAGGATTCATTGGACTCTTAGAAGTGAAGGAGACCATTTGTTAAAAACAGAACACAAGCCTCTCAGAGAGGACATGGATGATATACAATTAAAAAAAAAAACCCAACTAAACGACAAAGAGACATTTTGAATCATAGAATCATTAGAATTGGAAGGGACCTTAAAGAGTCTTTAAGGTCTTTTTGTACAGACTTTTTCCATCACAAGTTTTACAGGTAAAGTAGCTGTACTGCATTAAAATGTCACCCACGTCCTCAGAAACTATCGCAAATTTTCACTGCTCTGAGATGCTTCTGGGTCTGCATTCTAGTCCTCAAAAGCAGGAACAACAACATTTATTTTGGGAGGAAGGCTAATAGGTAAGGGTTGTAAAGCACAAAGAATTAAAGGTTAGCTAGTAAATGAAGCTAAAGAAATGAAAGCTGTCTCTTTCAGACCAAAACTCCACTAGGCTGACATTCTTCTGAGACCTGGAAACATCCTAATTATACTGGATTAATTCAGAGAACTGGACCTCCCAGTGTAATTAAACAAGTTACAGTACAACCAAATGATACCTTCACTTTGAGCAATGGAAGAGACTGGATGAATTTCACTACATACTAAATTTGCCCTATAGCTTCAAACTCTGCCAAATGAAAAGCAGTAATTATTTGAACACTCAAAGCATTTTGAGTCTGCTTCCAAGTCAAATTTTGACTTCCAGCTTCCCCTTCTTTCAACAGTACATATTTAATGAAGTGGTTAAGAAACACATCCTCTATTCACAACAGCAGAACATTTTGTTCGTCTTGAAAAGCTAGAATAAATATCAAGCTTGGGAAATTAAAGGTGAGCTGCAAGCCCAAGTGTGATCATTTCCAGGAACTACATGTAACAACAAAATGGAAGTGTTCATGTAGTTTTAGTTCCAGAATGGTAACAAACATTATTAAAAGATGGCTTGGTCCAGTTTATTCCTGGTTGACCCTCTAAGATCAGATCAGCACACTATTTTCTTCATGCAGAAGTTGCCTAAAGGATGCTACTCAGATTCTATTGTATTTGACATGTGATTTACAGCCTTAGAAGCAAAATATATTCAGCTAAGCATTAGAGAAGAGAATTAAAAATCTCATAACAATTGAACAGCAGTTAAGATTTTGCACAAATCCCAACTAACTTACATTTCTGCTCATTACCTCCAATAGCTGGAGTCTGTAAGTGATGGTTTACTATCCAGAAGACCACAACTAACAAAAAAAGGGTAAAAGATAAGGCACAAGATCTCTTGGTCCTCATAAGAAGCACAGTTATGTGCATGAACAAAAAGATTGACAGGGAAAGAACACATTGTCACCTCTGTATGAACAAGCAAGGGTGGCTCTTACCTTAGGACATCATTCCCACCAGAACATCATAAACACGGCTGGAAAATCCCTCGTTTTTTCTTAATGAGTACATGCAGTGGGGACATAACACAATGGAGATCACCAGTAAGAAACTCCCACAGAGACAGATACAGATCTATTTTTACTGACACTAAAACTATTCTAAGCACAGGTTTGAGCACTTCTTGCACCTATGCAGTAGCCTTAAAAGGAGATTTTGCAGGTTTTTTCCAAAGCCCACAGGCACAGGTATGTGGCAACTCGCCCTGCATGTACAAAGACACACATAAAAGAAAAGTTCAATGTCCTTTACAAGGTAGAGGCCTTTGTTTTCCAACACAAGCTGATTAGTCTCATCTTGATAATGAAGCATTGCTGCTGTTCTTGTTTTGCACAATACTGTTCTGACCAACTCTTCTTTATTACACACAGACTATTCTACAAAATTGTCCTTTTTGAAATCTCTACCTATAAAAGCATTAGTATTGCTATTGTTATTAAAGCTACTTTAATGAGAAAGTGGTGAAAATTGTATACATACTACATTGTCAGCAACCAGTCAATGCAATCAATCAAGCTAAAGGTAACTGAAGTCATTTGTCCTTAGAAGAAGAAAAACATTTAGACCTGCCAATATTAACCAAGGATGCATGGTACTTGAAAAATGAAGCCAAAAGACATAGGCTACACCACAGCACAGATGATCAGCTGCTAATTATGTCAGCACTTACACCAGGGCTTAACCAGACTGTAGCATGCTCAGAACCCTCCTCTTGACCAATCTCCTTCTCCAGTCAGTAAGTGACTGAAGAAGTGATATCAGTTTCTAATTAACACCATATCAAATCATATAATACAACTCTGAAGACAAGTATACCTGAGCAGTTTTGCTGTAGGTTTTACCATGACACCTCTAGTTTGCATTTTAGATTTCCTAATTAAACTGAATCCTCTAAAACCAGCAAGTGAATTAACCTATTTTATTAATTGAAACAACTTAGTCACTAAGCCATTTGTGTGGCAAGAGGATCTGCATTGAGATGTAATTAAATGAAACAAGGGGAGGTGGGAGAGAACCCCACCAAACTACAAAAAACACACAAGGCACCAACAGTCAATTTTGCTGAGCTTTGTAAAGTGAACTTCAGTGCAGTTCTAGCAGGTACAGATTATTAAAGGCTCCACTGGTACACAACATCACAGGTACACTAAATACCAACAAAAAAACCCAAACAAACAAACAAACAAAAAAAAAATCAGATATCTTCAGCATTGTGATAAGAAGACAGCCAATGGACATCCTTGGAAACAGGCAATGTATTCTTTCAAATCTCTCATTTAAAATATTGTTCCACAATAGGAACAACATACAACTGCGGTACATCCAAAAGACAGGATTATTTGTAATTTAATATGGAAACATTTCAGCTGTCTTAATACCAGGGTAATTCCTATGCAAGCCTGGCATTTGAGACATGCCACATATTTGTCACTGAACCGTGTGCATTTTTGTGCCCTTATGTGCAGTCCATCAGTTGATGCACTGCCCTCTCCCACACATTCACTCTCAGGCTGCTGAAGAGACTATTGGCCCTCTGAATCTACAGCTTTTTCATCGCATCATTTCTTTGTTCTATAAAGCACCATCTAGTCCCTAGGAGTTCACAGCTAAAGGGATACCAAGAGTTTGACCTGGCTGTGAACAATTCAGCAAAACGCATGTGTTTACATTTGTCAGCCTTTAAAAGAGATCTGAAGAACCACTGGGTTTGCAGCAATAACCTTCACAAGGTTTAACACTTAAGCTGCAGTGCTTTTCCCCCCTCTGATTTTAAAAGATGCCCTTTTCCCTCTGTATAGATAAGAAAGGGACATACAACAGAGATACAGAGCCATCAGCATCTCAGACTCCCTGTGTGATAATGAGGGGAAATGATTTGCTGACCTCAAGCAGTCTTTGAAGTCTGCACAAGCAGTAGGCAGAGGGATGGATTATTCAGCAGGACATATGTCCCCTTAGGCCTGTTTCCACAAAAAGTTCTGCTGGACTGATTCTTCTCTCAAAACCTGGAAACATCTGGGCTGCCAAAAAACTTCTGGTTATTGACAATGTTCAAGAGCTGCTGTGAAAGACACTTTGTGTATCAGTGTTTTATCTAAGCTTAAGGTATGAAAACTGCCATGAGGCAATCGTTGCCTTGCAGAAGTCTAGTAAGTTATCATTGGGGAAAAAACAACAAAAAATCCCAGACCAAACTGAAAACCTATATAGCTTTTCTATTTAGAAAGCTAACCACAACTGCCATTCACATTTACACAGGCTTTTATCTTATTTAAGATAACATACAAACTAAAATGAATTGTTCACATTTTTAATTGTCAGCAGCCCCCTGTTTTTAATAATAGAGAAAATATTAAATAGTAGATCCATATTGGATAAATAATCCATTTAATGATGTAAAAAAAATCCACATCCTCAAACATAATGCAAACAACTTGTAATTTATTCCATGAACTCAATTTCAAGTCTCTTGCCATTTCTCTGCATACCCAGTATGTGTATTATAGAAACCTGCCTTTTTACGACTCAGGAAAGTTTTAGAAAAGGCTGCTGGTTGCTAAAACCATCAGACCCCTTAATGACTACCAGAATTACATTTAGCTAGTAAGACACTTCTAAATTATTTAGTATTATTATATAGTGTTACCTACAATGGTGTACCAGATGCAAGCCAGACACTGCAGAAATAGCAACTGTCTCTGAAGTTTACACAACGGAGAACACAAGATCCTACACTTTCTGTTTGTGTTCAGTGTGACTCTTCACTGGAAATCCACCTAGACAGAAGTAGGAGGATTTGATGTCTTTGGTGAAAAACGGATCTTGTCTAAGGTAAAGAAAAAATAACAAACAAATGCAAACCAAAACATTCCCTCCTGTGAACGGCTGCCAGAAATACACAAGCCACTTAAAGTTCAATTTAAGATAATGCCTGGTCTAGTAGAGTTGATAGAAAGTTATCCATGAGCTCTATTTTACCCTTAAAAAACTTGCGAAAAAGTGAGAGCGTGTGTCTGCATACTTCAGAATCAGCAAAACTGACTAAAGACAAAACTATTTCCTATGTAAAGGATTGCTTAGAATTTCATGTGCCTCCATTTCATGGGCACATGACGCTTATCTCCAAGCCTTGTATAACAAGGCTACAGTGAGAGACTCAGCTCATGAAGAGACCCAGAAGCACACACTATCTCCAACCTCACAAGCCACATTATTTTTCCACAGAGAACTTTAACAGAGGCTGAATTTCTACTAAAAGCAACTTAAATCCTCTCCAGAGTGTCATACTTAAATAGAATGGCTATACAGACAGGACCAAGTTACCATCCTGTGAGAACAAAAGCACACCACCAGCTGAACTTCAGTCTGACACCAGCTGGAGGATCTGCTGAGGAACAGCAGCATTGCTTGCAAAAAGTGATTTCCCACCCACCCCAAGGCAATCCAGAAAGCAATTTCTGAAATACAAGTCTCAAGAGCAATACTTTTTTATGAATGCTTAGGTTTTATGTTTAGCTGTTCATGTTTGTTTATACCTTGTTCACCAGTCACAAGTGGTGGTCCCCAGGGTTCACAATTGGGGTCAGTTCTGTTTAATATCTTAATCAATGATACAGACGAGGGGACTGAGGGACTCTCAATACATTCGCAGAGGACAGCTGGAGAGGAGTGCTGATCTGCTTGAGGGTAGGAAGGCTCTACAGAGGGATCTGGACAGGACAGATCAATGGGCTGAGATTCAAGAAGGCTAAGGGCTGGGTCTTGCAGTTGGGTCATAACACCACCATGCAGCACTACAGGCTTAGGGAAGTGGCTGGAGCTGCCAGGCAGAAAAGGACCTGGGAGGGGTGTTGAACATGAGCCAGCAGTGTGCCCAAGTGGCTAAGGTGGCCAACAGCATTCTGGCCTGTATCAGGAATAGTGTGGCCAGCAGGACTAGGGAAGTGGTTGTACTTGAACTGGAGAGGCCCCACCTCAAATACTGTGGTCAGTTTTGAGCCCCTCGCCACAGGAAAGACATCGGAGTTCTGGAGCACGTCCAGAGAAGGGCAACAAAGCTGGTGAGGGGGCTGAAGAACAAGTCTTATGAGGAGTGGCTGAGGGAGCTGGGGTTGTTTGGCCCGGAGAAAAGGAAGCTGAGGGGAGACCTTATGGCTCTCTACAATTACCTGAAAGGAGGCTGTAGTGAGGTTTAGGAAAAATTTCGTCACTGAAAGGGTTAACAAGCATTGGAAGAGGCTGCCTAGTGAAGTGGTTGAATCACCATCCCTGGCTGTACTTAAAGGAGGTGTAGATGTAGCACTGAGGGTCATAGTGGTACCTTCACAGCAGTAGGTTAACAGCTGGATCTCAAAGGTCTCTTCCAACCAAAATGATTTTATGATTCTATGTGTCTGGTTACACTGTTGTCACATGGCTGAAACTCACTGCATCCTAACAATTATGATTTATAGTCATCTTTATTTTGAAGTTGAATGTAAAAAGCATTAGTTCAGATAAATCAAAGAATGAGATTAGGGCTATCCCTCCAGAACAAATAATTAAGTTTGTGTGGCTTGGGCACATATATTACCTAATTCTGCACATTAATTACTGAGAGGATTCGTAGCGTTGGTATTAATACATTAGCTCATACAAAAGGTCTGTTATCACAAATGTGCAGTCATGATAACAACATTCATAATATTGCAAAGACAGCTGTACAGATCATGTTTGACAGCTATTCTTGTGCCTTGCTGAGAAGGGAAACGACATGAGTGCAGGTTAAACTGTTCTTCTGAACTAGTTATGGTGCCTCCACTGAGAAGAAGTCAAAAACAAGTTTTATACAGTTTCAATAAAACTTAACTTGCCAAGTTAATGAAATTTTAGAGAAAAGCAAACATTTAAAAACTTCTATTTCCTTTTTGATACCTTGGACATTGGAACTTAAAAAGCACATCTTTGCTCTTGAAAATCTCAAGAATAAGACAACACATCAGTGAAGAGGAGACAGAAGGAAACAGGCTCAAACGTTTCTACAACACAAATAGGTTGGCAGGTCTTTGTGGCAGACTGAAGCCATAGAGAGAAAAAAACATCAGGAACACATACAAACAGCACATTTCTTTACAAGCTAAGGAATGTGCAAGGTTTGACAAAGCATATTATATAAAGGATGTTTATAATCTACTTCCATGGAGACAGTTCAGTAGCTTTACAACACAGCAACAAAGAGTGTGAACTATACTTTCCATCTGTTTTGTGCAGACTGTTTTCCTACAGTGGAAGCCAGTATCAAAGCTAACTCTTCTTTGGGATTTTAAACAGCAACACAAAAGGGCAAGAGAAATGATCTTTGCCTTTGTAGTACAACAGAAGATGATCAAGCATATGGCCTCTTCATATGCTTCAACTAGGATGTGTCACAAATAACTTAGTAGTCACCTAGTCTAAGCTAACATTATTATCTGCCTTTACTAATGGCAAAATATCACACAGATATAAAATATCTAACAGAACCAGCTAGATTATCACCTCCAGATGAACAACTGCCATAAGAAAAACAAATCAGCCCGCTTCCACATTGTAAGACAGCGATAGCCAAAAAAGGAGAAATATGATCAATATAAAACACGAACTCAGCTTTAGCTTAAGCATAAGAACAAAAACGCCAGCATTGTAAGAACTCCATCTCCAAAGTTCATTTACAGTGGTAGCATAAAGTCTCTTCTGAAGTTGGCTGCCTTAACAGAGATAAAATAAGTAACAAATAGCATCTATTGTACTGTATTAACTATCATTAGCAAAAGTTCTGCCATGCTCTTGCTGTTAGGCTGGAATTCATACTAGAGTATATGGTGTAATTCTCTACATATATAGATCACTAGAAATAGCATAGTAAGCTCTGTCTCTTCCCAGAATACAAAAAAGCGGTAGTACACACCAGCTTTTCCAACAAAAAGCACAATGCTCAAGTTTAATAGGTCTGATGTACACAGACAACACTTTAAAGAAGGCACATGAAACACTCCATGAAATGTTACTACTCTAGAAAAATGTATATGGTTGTACAGCGCTTGTGGCCACGTGCTAGACTACTGTCAAATCTGAAGGGAAGTCACTGAACATTTACAACCTGTATTAGGAAAAGTCTTGCTGTGAAAAGTCTTCCTAAAGACTGCTATATGAGCCTTCAAACAACCCTTCAATCTCACTTGAATACATCAAACCCAAAACTTAAGCAATCTTATATATACCACCTCACGGATCTAAGATTGACTGAGCAGCAGTAGTTTCTTCCACCACTCCAATACATATCATAAAAACAGATCCATCAAAACTCCTGAACCCTACACACACACACTTCCCAGAACGCTGTGTAATTCCCCCAGATGTCTACAGAGCTCCCATGAAGACACTGTTCTGTAAGTCCTTCACTTCATGATGAATTCATCTAGAAGACAAACACTTGCAGGTGAATATTTTTCTCTCTACAAGGCACTTCCCGAAGGTTTCCCTTGGTACTAGTTTTGAAATTAGCCACGTAACAAAATTCATGGACTCAACCAAGATACACAATCTCCACAACCAACAGGCTACTAACTTCTTCCTGATGGAGAAAAATCCCATACCAAAAAAGCCCAAAAGGTCATGTAGTCTCCCTCTACTCCAAAATGGGCTATGTTTTCTCAAAACATGGTGAAGGAAGTGGGTACAAGTATGACATATAAAAATTAAAAGGATTAAAATCCAAGAAAAATGACTGCATACATGGCAAAAGATCTGGGTTAGGAAGAGCGAGGAGTCTGACAACCACACCTGTGTCACTGGATGCCCTGTGTTAACAGATCAGCAGTAAAGTAATTAGTTTTCACGCTGTTGGCTTGTTTGTTTGGGGTTGGGTTTTTTTTTTTTTGGTTTCTTTTTCAACTGACAGACGCAATTTTCACCTTTATTTAAATCAGTTAATAATTTAAATCTGGAAAAACTCCACTCTGATGGTTCGAATTAAAAAAAATAATTCACAATGTTAACTCCAGATGTTCCAGTAGCCTCAGGACTGTGAAAAAGTATACTATTTCAGTCCAAATTAGAAAAGATACAAGAAAAGTAACATTTTTCACAAGGAAAGTACATACCCAAATTCACAGTAGTACGACTACAGGTGTATTATTTACCACCTTTAACCCATTATCCATGCCTGAATTACAGAAAACCTGTTACATGAAAAAAGCCATCAATGAAGGCAAGGATAACTAATAAATGATGCTCAAGGATTATTTTTAGTTACACTGAAGTATACTCATTGCAAAGGCATTCAAAACCAATTCCAAAACTTTAAAAAATATTAGTCTTTATTTCCAGGTTGGAGGTTTGAGTGTTTCTGGTTGTTTTTTTTGGTGTTTATTTTCTTTTTTTTAAATAAAGAATTCAATTACCCATGGTAAAAGTCAGAAATTTGTTTGGAAATGTACTGCAGGATTTATATTTAAGTGGAAGTAAGACTGATTATGATTTGCAAGGTGTTCGGTTTCCTATCTATGTTGATTTACATACGAAAAAACATTTATTTTAATATATACGTTTCTGCTTTCTAATCTCCTACCTCTCAGCAGCTGCTGATCTGCTTCCCTTCTTAGACCCATTCCTCAGAAAGTCGCTGTTGATGCTGGGACAGAAATCAGTTGATGCTCAATTTCTGACCTTTTCAAGATTTGCAGGACAGAAACTTCAAATGTTGCTTTATCTGTTGCCACTATTCAATACCTTAACTTTGCTATTTGGTAATGAGAACTTTACACTAGGAAGGACTTACACAGGTAGCTAAAGCAGCTCATTTATCTATCTACCCACTTAGAAATCAACCCAATCTGTCCCTCTTGCAAACAATTTCAGCACCTCCCATCTTTCAAACATACTTTTTTCCTCTGTAAGCAGTATGATCTCTGCTGATATAAGGAGCATCAGGGGGGGTTATGTCAAATTCTTAAGAATTTGTAATACTTACGTATTTTGTATTATGTAATGCTTATGTAACATTATGTCGAATTTGCTAAGAATTTGTAATACTTGAGAAAATGAAAAAACAAAAAGAGATGCAGTGACAACGCAAAATGAACAAGGGAATTACTCAAAGACCTTTTGTTTTGTGTAACAGCGTAGGAGCAAAGATGTACAGTAAGTACTCCTTGTCCCAAGCAGCCACCAAGGACTGCTTTACTGCTAAGATTTAACAACAATAGACACACGATTCTGAATGCACTTTTGACTTAAAAACAGCACCCCTCATAACAGTCCTATCTGTGAAAACACCTCTAGCTACACGTGCGTAAGAGTGCAAATCTTTATAAATCAGAGAGGATCCAAGACATTTTTAGCTGTGCAAAACCTACCTTTGACAACTCAAGGAAACACCTCACAAAATCGAACTTGGAAAAGAAAAATTAAGTTCTGCTGTTTCCAGAAAAAGCAAAGCAATTTTTCCAATCTTAAATTCTCAAATACACTCATAGTCTTCAGGAAAATACTCATAATGGAGTATAGTTTGTACAGTTCTATGGAAAGGTTATTATTTATCGACACTATTAATATTTAGTCTGTCAGTATATTTATCCTGCCATTAGGCACATGGTAGGAGCACACACTGAAATTCATGCACTGGAAGATACCCAAGTACTGAACCTTCAGAGCAGTTATTCAGTAACTGGTCTTTGAGACACTAGCTTCCCTGAGGATCTCTCATTAGTTGGTCATAAAAATTATTATATTTTTTACTACATTATTTTTCAAATTTCATATCAAGCCAGTATAGAAGTATGAGGTTATACAACATCCACAGACTTTCAGCTATTCTGAAACTCAAAGCCAGTTCAGCCAAACAGAGGGATCTATCACAGAAATCACAGGCAGTGAAGTAGCCATAAGAAACAGTGCAGATTAACTACAGATGACCAGCATTGATTTTCTCCCTTTTTCCCTATGGTGCATCAGCTACTGAAGTGCTGCTATAAATTATAAAATTAGACATAAGTCCAAGATTCACAGAATGATATGAGGTTGGAAGGGACCTCTGGAGGTCATCTAGTCCAATTCCCCTACCAAAGCAGGTCCACACAGAGCAGGTTGCACAGGAACATGTCCAGGGGGGTTTTGAGTGTCTACAGAGATGGAGACTCCAGCCACTCTCTGGGCAGCCTGTTACAGTGCTCTGCCACCCTCAAAGCGAAGAAGTTCCTCCTCATGTTTAGATAGAGCTTCTAATGGTCAAGGTTGTGCCCATTTCTTCTTATCCTGTCACTGGGCACCACTGAAAAACAGACTGGCCCCATCCTCTTGACACCCACCCTTTAAGTATGATCAGATCCCTGCCTCGGTCTTCTCATCTCCAGACTAAAAAGACCTAAGTGCCTCAGCCTTTCCTCATAAGAGAGATGTTTCAGGCCCCTAATCATCTTTGTAGTCCTCTGCTGTACCCTCTCCAGCAGTTCTCTGTTCTTCTTTAACTGGGGAGTCCAGAACTAAACACAGTACTCCAGCTGAGGCCTCACCAGGGCAGAGTAGAGGAGGAGGATAACCTCCCTCGACCTGCTGGTAACACTCTTCCTGATGAACCACAGGATGCTACTGGCCTTCAAGAAACACTATACACTGTTAGTTATTTGGTCACACTCCCCATAAACAATTTAAAAGTTTCTAACAGTGTTGTTCCTGAAGCAGTTAGACTAATGCTCAAGTTCTAGCACAGCAAGGCTTGATATTAGCCAGCTATAAAGTATCCACCTTCGGTTAGTGATAGCTTAGGCTAAAAAGAGACAAACAGAACTAAGTGCATCCATTCTCTTACCTGGACAGTGAGCGCGGCTGAAGGGTACGATGTGTTTGACTGGCAGCCGTAAACACTGGAGCACTATCTTCTGGCCAAACTGAACAGAAATAGGCTTCACAAAGAAACAGTGCCAGGAGCACTATGAAAAAGGTTCCATGAGCTTGAGATAATGAAATGCTTCACGTAAGTAAGCTTTGACCAGTAACTGATACTGTAAGGTACTACAAGAACTATTTTACCTTTGTGCTAGCGCTTACTCCAAAAACGCAGACAACCCCACACCTGTCAGACAGACTACTTTCTCCTAACAGTCTCTTGGTAGGAGGATCCCTTAAGGGATAAGGATGGGGAACAGAATCATCTTAAATACCTACTTGTCCTCAGCGGTACTAAATGAGACCTTATGGAATGGAACACAGTGCTTTCCAAAGGTCTTTTTGTCCCTCAGCATAACTTTGATTTACCTCCCAATATTGCTAGAGATTTCACCTACCTAACACAAGGGAGAGACTGGATGCTGCAGGTGTGTGCGTGCTCTTTACTAGTGTGTCCTAAAATTCAGAATTTCCACTCTGGAGGAGTTGGTTTGCTTTTTTAAATAGGAAACATATATGTAGTCACTGAGAAGGGTAGCACCTGAATCTTTCACAGAACGCAGTCTTCATACATCTTTTTGTGAAGATCTTGATCCATTTCCATAAAAAGTCCTGTACAACATCTCAAGTTTTTCCCTTGACACCAAAGATGCTTATAGCTAAGAAGTTCATTTTATAATAAAGGCCAGAGCCTGCAAATTTTCCACCATGTCAGAGCTGCCCGCATCTACCTGAACATCTGTTATAGCAGCCATAGTTATCCTTCTCTAGCATGCTCCCAGATTTACCCTAAAACTCTGCAATAATTTCAATGGGAAGGGTGTTGAGCTTTCCCATGTTAGTAAGTTGTATTTGGCAAGAAGTTCCTGGTAGGCTGCCATCTGGAACTGCAGTGAGGTGGAAGAGTAGGCTTTGTGCCTGAAAAGGCCCAAACCCTGGAGACCTTGTCTTTGCTGTGATTTTTATAGACTTGTTTTTCCTGCATGGCTCTACTTTCCAAGGATCCTGGAAAGATCAAAACTGTGCACATAAACCCCACAATTGTCTCTACAGTGCCAGGTCCTGAACAGAAAGTTATTTGTCAGGAATATAGCCGTAACCCTAGAAAAAACAAGCTGTTTTCAGTAAAGATTGGAGGTACAAAACATTCTGCTTCCAGTTCTTGGTACAGACAGTTACTCTCTAAGATATCACAACTGTTTGCACAGAGCACTTAGTTCTGGAGATGCTAGTTGCAGAACAAATGAGTTTTCCACTGCTCATTTAGGGCCCAAGTTTGGTGACATACTTACGCAAGTCTTAAGAAGCTTCAGAAAGCTTCAGAAGTATTTTACTGGCTTTTTTTTTTATTTTTTATTTTTTTTTAAATTGCAGTGTTCATAGACAGTTAGGAAATGTTAGGAGCTGCCAGCCAACATGAACGTGAGAATCATGAACGCTCTGTAATACATTTCCCCCCCCCAGCCAGCCTTGAAACCACAACTTTTCCACTGCGCAACTACTGGGCAATAACCTCAGCATGAACAGAAGCTTACCTGTGGCATAAAGAAGCTCTACAGGTTGATTTATCCCATTCTTGACAAGCCAATTTGTCTTGAGCTAAACCCCACTCTTGAAGCTAGACTGCAACAGGACCTGCACAATTTCATTTAAAGTCACCTCAAATCTTTCTGCTGGCCGTACGCTCTCAAAACACACTAACTGGCACGAAGGCTTCTCAGGCAGCTTCTTCCTTCAAAGATTAAATCTCTACCGTACTAAGGAATTTTATTACTTCTGGGACATCAGCAAACATCTGCACACTAGCAAGACTAAAGTACACATTGCAGATTGTCAAGTTTGTCCACATTTGGGAATTGTAGAACAACTGCATTGATGTGAAATGGCACGAGTTGACCTGGTGCCAACAACATTTAACATCAGAGCCTGCTAAAGTCAGCAAGGACAGTAGTTCAACTGGTTTGTAAGTCCCGCATAGCCTGGCACACCTGCACAAAATCCGCAGAAAGGGCTTCAGTTACAGACTGTTGCTTGTTTGCAAATAAGTTAGAAACATTTACAACTATATGCACTTCATAGAATGATATTTTGCCAGGGGTCTGTGCACTGCAGAGACTACTGTAATATCAGTATTAATTTTTCTATACAGAAAAAGGCTGCAGTTGCTAGGGCTGATGATAGGTAGCGGTGCTTATGCTGGTCGTTCATGTATTTTCAAAAGACCCCTGCTCTAGTAAATCACACCAGGAATCGTGAACCCATTTTCACACTAACCCAAAGACTGAGCACACCTCATTTGTGATTACTCCTGTTCAAATGCTCCAACTTAACATTCGTATTGACTTATGAGCATTTCAGTCGCACTAATGCTAGCAATATCTACTCTTGTGAACTGCTACCCCATATTTAATCTTTCTCCGGTACGAGCAGCACGCCAGCATTCTGTAGAAGCGTGGCATCTCAAATGCTAGTGAGAGTTAAATGTGAGCCACCCATTTTAAACCTAATGTAGTGTAAGAAACGAAGAAAAATGAAGTTACTTCAACAAAGCCACATTCCTAGTTGTATTTTTATGACAGATCAGTGTTTAGGCTATGAAGACACAGATGACAGCTCACACCTGAACAGAAATAGCAAGAACCAGAATGTTACGAGAACAAAGTGGGTGTACAGTTATAAGGGTTTATGAGCTCTTGCACAACCACCACGATGTTGATTAAGGTCCAAAAGGAAGAGGCACTGAAAGATTCTCACATTCCAAAGCACAACACAAAGGGTACAGCTCTCCTAATGTCTGTAAACACTCTTCAAAGCACCCAAGACTGAAAGATTTCTCCTGCCCAGGCCAGGTTAAAGCAATTTTTCTGGAGGTTTGCCATGCTCTGTGGGAGGGAGGTAGGGGTGCAGCAGCAAGCTGGATTTAAAAGATCCCCAGCTGGAAGCACAAATACAGAGAGTGATGTTTAAAACTGTCAGTCCCCTGGAGAGAAGCAGGAAACTCTTTTTATGACCCCCAGAGTATTTGTTTTTCCAACAGCTTCCCAGCTCAGCTTGAGATTCTCAAGGGCAGCAACAAAAAAAGTTTTCACTTTGCTCAAATTAGTTTTGACTGGTCCCTGGGTTCCCAAGGTGATAATTTAACACCTCATTAACAAGTGCATTATTGGAGGAAATTCAAATGAACCGATTTGAACGCTAATTGAATGTTTTCAATCTCAGCCTGCACAAGGAGTATTTATTCCCCATTTTGACCACAACAGCAGCCACGGCTTCCATTTGTGGATCGACTGGTAACAGGGGCAAGGTACAAACTTCATTTATAAATATTCTGTAAGTCACTTAAAATTCAGTGTGATGTAACATGGGCTATTCCTTCATTACTGCTTACACTTTATACTTGTGTATACTTTGTACTTATCTTTGAAAAGAAAAGAGGAATTTTACAAATTGTCCAACTTGAAGAAAACTACTGATTAGGCAAGCTGATTGATCTACTGAGGTCACATCTTCACTTGAGGGCCTGATTAACTACCTGGATGTTTAAAAACTAATTATAGTATTTTATCCCCTTGAATTTAAGCAGACCAGGCCTATTTTTGTTTCCAGTATGCTTTTCCCTGTGCATAGTAACACCATAGCAATGGTCCTGTCTTCTGCACAGCTCAGCTGGGATCCATTCTCTGCCAACACACCTGTACATTCTTATTCCCTTTGGCTATAATTGGTTAAACTAACATGAGCGAGTTAAATCAGAAAAGGATGTTGCACACAGCAATGGCAAGACTAGAAGTCCATCATTTTTTTTTAAGGTTTCCTCTGAATAAATGTAATCAATTACTAGCACATCACAACTGAGGTGCTCAATGAGACAAATACCAATCACAGTATGGGCAGCTACCTGACCAGCCTTCAAAGGTTAGTGATCCATTTCCAATAGCTTGGCAGCTGGGATGGCCTATGCAACTGCTACCTCCATTACTTGCAACTTTAGCAGGATAGTGATCCTTGATTTCTATACAGTGCTCAACTTTCACTCAGAATTTAAGTGCCATCTTAGGCAAGGTCTATCCACAACTTCTTCTACACAAGCTATGTATACTGCTGTGATTGGGTGTGGGATATTTCCCCCCTGAAACTAAGACACAAGATAATAAACTTGTTATCAACACCAACATGTATCATTACTATTATTGAGTTCATGTCCAGGGAAGTTCACCTCCTTTACGAGCCATTAACACTGCCAGCTTTAGTTCAAACTTAAAATGCTCCTGGATTTAAGACTCACCTCTGGTTTTTAGTACATGGGAGAGCAAACTGAGTTTCATCTCTTGAAGGAGGTTAACTAGTTCCTAGACTGGTTTCAACATGCACGTTTTGATTTGCCCACTTCTCACTCGGTTACTTTATAATTTTCTTCCACTTGCCTCCAGCGATATCAGGGCAATAAACAGGCTGGGTCCTGAACACCAGCAATGCTAAGAGAACTGCGGTTGCACAGGGTTTATCACTGGCTCTTACGTAAATGGCAGAAAGGAAACAACTGGATTCCCAGTCCCACTAAGAACGTAATGGTGAAAAATCCATCTTTCAACTCAAACTGAACTACTGATGCTGAAAAACGCACCAAGACAGGCTAAATACTTAATATCATAAGTCCCAACAGTATCTCATTTACCAGAACACCTCCAAGCTGTCTCATTTTCCCTACAGTCAATTTAAATAACCTAAACACCACACACAAAGCAAGAGTTGAGTGGCTTTATACTACAAATTTCTATAACTTCATTCCAGGAATCAATTTGTCATCTTTGTGTATACTATGACCCCAAAAAGTCTGTTTATTGTGTCTTTTTATTATTATTGTTTAAAAAAAAAAAAAGCCCCTTTATCTACAAAACTATCTGAAGTTCATTCATCTTTGTGGCTGAACAGAGAGAAAGAGCAGCATCCATAGAACTGCTGACAAGCATCTGCAACACTTGTCAACAATTTAAACCACAGTGACTTTGAATTGTATTGAAAACTGGCTCCAAAAAATTGCTTTAGTGGAAAGAAGCCTTCTCCATCTCTCTTAATCACCTTGCTCTACTAAGTATCAAAGCCAAATGTAATAAGAAGGTATGCATGTACATTGTCAACGGAATTTTCTGATGATGTTCTATGTGCTCAAGATATTCACGTCTCTTGAGGATGACTGTTCCTTTGAAGAAATTCTCAAGGTGATCACAAATCAAGTATGGTCTTCTAGACAACTACATGCAAGATTGCAAATGCAAATTAAAGCAGAACAGGCATACAGCACTGAGCTAATAATCTAGAGGATTATTAGTTTCAGAAGCAGTACTGGAAACACCACTACCAAGAACCCATAACATGGCTCTGCCATCACTTTGGCTGTTGGAATGGGGCTTTTTTGCAGACTGGATGAAGCAGCAAGTAATATACTTGCAATGATATACAATCATATTCCCACAATTCTTTTCAGAAAGACCGAAGCTCATTAATCACTTGAATGCATAAACAGTACAGAGAATTAACAGATTAATTTCACCAGAAATCAAGACACAAGAAACTACTGTCCCAATTTAGGCAGCACATTTGCATGCCAACCATCTTATGTTCTCTCTAAGCAGTCATTCAGGTTTTCATAGCATCTGTATTTTGTCTGTGCCGCCTCCTACTAATATCCTATTTAGTCACTGGCAGCTTGCTGG
Organism: Pedionomus torquatus; assembly: GCA_013398155.1. NCBI lineage: Eukaryota > Metazoa > Chordata > Aves > Charadriiformes > Pedionomidae > Pedionomus > Pedionomus torquatus. The sequence continues at coordinate 140,969 of VZRU01014293.1, forward strand.
AAAGATCTGAAAGGAGATATTCTCTTTTTTCAGTTATGTAAAGTTTTCGTAACTACAACGCCTTATATTGTAAGTTTAGATTCTCCAGATGTTTCAGTAGATTTAGAAATAAGCTGAAGTATAAGAGGAGAGAATTAACTTATTCTTGCAAAAAAAATACATGAAAAAACCTTTTGTCCCAAAACCTAATTGCCTCCGACTACTTATTCCTCAGCTACAGACCACCCCAATCTTACATCACAGTTTCTACAAAGGTTTGATGCCATGGAGGACAGCAGCTCCTTCAAATAGCATCTGCTTAACAGAAGCAGGCAAAGAAGCTGCAAAGGCTCTTTTTCAAGAAGGCATTCTTGAAGCCATTAAAAGATTTAGCTGTGGCCCAAAAAGTGGGGTTGGGAGTTAGCTATCTAACTCTTCTGATTCCAGCTTCAACTCCTGCTCCCTTGTAAAACCATTTCCCTATCGCAAGTTTTCCTTCATGCATTACTTCAGCTCAACTAATTTAACCACAGCGCAATTTCTGAAATCCACAGCTGATCCAGAGGTGCTTACCGCTGACCCAGTTTAACACTATTTCTCTACTTGTCTTCCAGAGTTAACAACTCTTTCCATCAAGACTCCACATTTACTTTTAATCAAACCAACTGCAGACTGTGGTCCTCCAGAACCCCACCCGCAACTCCACAAACTCCAAAGAGAAATTTTTCAACCAGATCCCTTAAACAAGGAAAAAACTTTGTTGTGCTATCACTAGGCAGCTGTTCAATTCACCCAACTGAACATTTGCCAACTTCATCCACAGAAAATGCCTATAAAGTAATATTATCTCTAAAGCCCTAAAGCAATTAAAAATGCATGACTAGCAAACAGGACTGTGCAGAAAATGAAAAGAGAAGCATTTTCAGGCAGGGATCATCCTATGAAGTGCTCATCCCAGCTGAACGCTAACTTAGATGCTCAGAAAGCCAGTAACAGTTTCACAAGACCTGCAGCTGAGAAATCCTTTCCAAGTATGAGCAGACAGGACCTTGGCTATCCAGCTGTTATACCCAACACTTCGGAGAAGCACTACAGTTTGTACAGAAATCAAACATACATAGACTTCTTTCAAAGGACACAGCTTTCAGAAAGCAAACCCACTTGTTTTCACAACAGAAAGAGCAGCTAGGAATTCTGGTAATTCCTTAGAACCAAATTAGCAGGATGTAGCCTGACGTGTTTTAAGCAACACAATAACAACAACAACAAAAAGAGTTTAAGATTTTTTTTTTATTTTTTGTTTTTTGGCAAATTGGTTCCTGATCTCATTCACCTTTCAGCTCTGAGGGATCTTGCTGGCACAATGGCAAGAGAACAGCCTGGAGCGGAAGCTGCTTCCATCCTCCTGGCTTGAAAGACTGTCACACTGTAGCCTCAGAAAGGGGTAAAAATGCCTTAGTTTGAATACTGCAAACAGGAATCAGTTACACATTCCTTGCTTCCCACTTCATCAAGCAAAACAGACACTGGAAGAAACCCAAAACAAGCAAATGCCTTAGCAGACTACAGACTGCTGGCAAATCATTGCCTAGAAAAAGCTCAAACAGTCATTTCTAAAATGACAGCAAGACCCAGCCTTTTTGCACAACTTTTTGCGCAGTTTGAGGCCTGGTTAATATCTGTTCTCTAGAGCAGCACTGAGGACAACTCTTAGCTGGTACAGGTATCTCATATAGACCGCATGGAAGCACTCAATGGTAGCAGAGATACATGCTGCTGTATCGCCTGGCTGTACTCGCTGTATATCCTGGTTGTACTCGCCTCAGCGATAACCTCTCTATTGAGCAGCCACCAACACCAATTGCTGGCACTAACTCTGTTCTCAGGTAATGTAAACAAGCTGGATGAAACCTCTTATAAGAGAAAAATTCTGAAATAATTTCTCCAGCAAGACTTCTCATCGTTGGAGTTATCTGTCAGGTTATGGACATGGATGACCCATGTTGGAAAGCAAATGCAGTTCTTCAGCGTACACTACCACCTTGTGGCCAGAGGCTCGAAACTCCTGTGACTGAATTTTGAATTCCTGCAGTTTGAATTCTGAGATCCTCTGATCTGAACACCACTGACAGATCCTCAAGTTACACTGTCACCCTGCGTGAGCTGCTCACAGTGTTTTTAATCAGCTGCGAAGAGGGAAAAGCATCCCACATGCAAAGTGCTGTACCATTTTGGTTTCGAGGCAGCTTGCCCGTCACAAGTGCAGGCTATTTAATTCCTGCACTTAAGTCTACTGATACTAAAAACTGCCTCTAGCTCCCAAAGTAAAAAGGTATTTACTTTCACTGAGGTGCACACATCAAATTATACTAGAGATGAAAATCAAAAGCATTGCATCTGCAGTAAACAGCATGCAAGACTGTAAAAGATACACAGCAAAATACTCTGAAAGCAATTCAAAAAGTGGGCAAATGACAAAGGACAGACAATGGGGAAGGAAAATGAAGCAGCTAGAAAAGCTACACACAAAACAGAAATCAATACAAGACAATGCTGTGTCTTAGATAGGACTAAGATGACTTACCTCTAGCTGGAAATCGCTTATAATGTTATTAGGCTGATTGGCCAAGTAGGACAGTAAATTAGTTTATTGCTCCAGAAATTTCAATTCTACACAAACTAACAGATAATTATGGATGCATCAACCAAATGAGTTATCTGTCAAAGCGATAAAGAGGCTCTGTTTAGCTTTCTCCTTCCACATGTTTACAGTTAGAAAGACTCACCAACAGTTGTACCATCTTCACCCATAATGCACTTCATGGAGGTGATGATTTGCTCCACAACAGGAGGCGACAGTGATGTTGCATACACAGCACTGTGAGAGTATGTCCTGAGGTAATCAATCAGTTCCTAGCAAAACACAAGAGGCATCAGACATTGCATTCCCAGCATTTGGAGAAATGCTTTATTGCCTTGTTTTAATTACAGAGTAAAATTGGCCACCACAAGAAACCTCCTTCAGAACGTTACGGAAGAGAACAAACAGGTAGCTCGAGGATTGATTTTACAGTACAAGTAATAAACAGGTAAAGAGTGAACAGCAGGGAGACGACAACCCATAATTACGCCACAGGGCAAGAACAAGTGTCAATTGAAGACAAATGCCTACACCATATTTTTTAGCTCACACCACCAGCACTGGATTGCAACAAGGGGTTTGCATTACTCAAGCCGTGCACAGGCCATGTTTCAACAGTGTTTATTACAATAGCGGGAGTATAAAACAAATTATATACCGGGGAGCAGGAGCCATAGGTGCTTATCTATCATGCTCAATATAGTGGTTTCCTCACAAAAAAGTCACCAAACAGGGAAGTAGTTCATAAAATATTTTCTCCCATATATCAATACAATATAAATAAAGCAGTGGCTGTAATTTAGGAGTGCAAGAACCTCAGCCTACCCCTCCTCCATTTCCCAGTATAACACACCCGCTGTACTTCTTACAGGGCAAAAGCAGGTCACGTACAAAGGACAGACACACCATAGATCTCGGGTGCTTGTTGTTAACTATAACAAAACCACCCTAAAATAGCCAGAACACTCCAGCAACGTAGCATAAAGACCAGCATGAATGCTAGGACACATTCTGTCTTCTGCTACCATAAAATTAATAATGATGGCACTGTAGATAGCACAAGCCAGGAACATACTATAGAAATATTTGGAAATCTCTATTTTATGTTGTTCTCTGCCTGGAGTCAGAGTTGAATTAAAGGAAGTTGTAAAGAGACTTGGAAATAAACTATTTAAGAAGATTTAAAGCCTTTTATCTCTGAAGTAATCCCTCAAACAGTAGCTAAAACACAGTTGTGAAGGACTCTTAGCGGCTTCACCTTACACCAAGGAAGTTAATCCCACTGACTCCTTTGGAGAAAGGATTAATTTTTTCTGGGGGAGACATCTGAATAATTTTAGTTCAGCTGTAGTATAAACACCCAAAGAGGAACATCCACAATCACCCACCTCCACTGGATGGACTGAAGCAATTGTCACTACTATTATCTAAAAAAATTACCATCCCGGTAAGAAAATGGCAGAATTTTACTCTCAAATAAAGCTTAGACACCTTTGAGGATATGAGAAGTGGGGGAACACATGCAACCGTTTACACCATCCCTCCCAAAAGGGGAGGTTTGGCAAGGGCAACACTTTCTAACAGTACTTTCTAGTAGAACAGTCAGTAGCCACCTCCAAAATATAAAAGAAGAGATAGAAAAATAGAAGAAGTGTAGAAGTGTCTTCAGAAAGCAAACTGTTTGAATCCAGAAGGAATAGGCTCTACCCAACTAACATAAGGAAGAGATTTTCCTCCAAATAGGCTAAAAGACTTCGGCTTTTGGCATTTTTCCTGCAAGTCTCATTAAAAGTAACACTAAGAAAACCCTGCTTCCTGGCTCCTAGCAGTTCCTAAAAAGATACTATACCACTACTGTACATTCTGCAAACTGAGATAAGCACTGACCATACGAAAACTATACAGTTATGAGGTATTTCACTAGACTAGGCTCTTCTGCATTGCACACTTCCACTGCACTAGACAGTTCATGAAGTTATGAAACGAACAATCAAGGTACTTGAGTAGATCAACTTTGAAATGCTTAGTGAAGGACTCCACCACCAGCCTGAGACAGCCATGAGATTCTCAGCTTTTTACCTTCTTGCCCCCAATGTATCCTCCAGCAGCTCCAAAGCTCTTGGTGAATGTTCCCATCATAACATCCACATCTTCAGGACTGAGTCCAAAATACTCCACTACACCCCGGCCAGTGGGACCCAGGGCACCTATACTATGAGCCTCATCAAGGTATAGATAGGATTTGTACTTCTTCTTAAGGGCAATCACTTCAGGCAAACGGACTATGGATCCCTCCATACTGTTGAGAAACAGAAATTCAGTGTAAGTTGATTTAATGGTTGGGGCCTCCTTATAGTGCCTAAAGTCACTAAACTTTCTTTTCTTCAACTCTTAGTAATCGTGAAAAGATTAAAATTGATAGACACTGTGTTCTGCAGTGACAACTCCCCCTTGCAGCTCTACTTTCCCAGATCTCTACTTTCTACCTGTTTAACATCTCTGGGATGCTGACACACAGACTAAACAGCAGCAGCAGCGGTAACTTAAGGTCAAGGAACGCATTCAGTGACAATTTTATAAGTTATGATCTCATTTTTTACGTCCACCCTAATGTTAGCATTCTTATCCAACACCTACTTACCTGTTGTTTTTAAGAACTGACTAGACTTTCATTAGTAGGACTCCAAACACCCTATCTTATGCTGAAAGTTATGATTTAAATGCCTAACACAGCTAAGCCTACTACTATCTCCTATTCACTCTTAGCTCAAACATTTAGTTAGAATAGGGCAATTCTATTCACACTAGCATCATCTAATGAGCACAGAAAGAATGGAATGGACAAGCAATTTAAGACCTCAGCTCTGATGTAAATACTCAGTTTAGATTAATTATTTTCTACAATCTAATCAGGATGCAGGAAGCATTGTGATAACACCAGGTGCAGCTACAGGACTAGCAACAGAAAGTCCAGGATGTGAGACATACATTTTAATTCGCAGATGAGATTAATGAAATAACCGTGAAGCGACAATATTCATAGTTTGATGTGGCAAAGGAACTCAAATACCAAGCAGCTAGATCTCACGTGGAGGGTCTTAGGAATATAAAGAAGAGTTTGTACCTGTATATTCCTTCCACCAAGATAAGAATTTTTTTCCAGGGCCTCCGTGTACGAGGTTGCCCATGCACAATAGCATCTTTGAGCAGCTTCTCCAGGCTTTGCATATCTGCACCAGAAATTACTGTTAAATGGTACCAAAACAGCTACTAGCTTGAGCTTTGACATGACTAAAGACAGCAATACTCTAGAAATGCACAAATTGCTCCAGTGTGGAAGACAGACCATACATAAGTCAATAAGCATGGGCTTCATCTAGTTGCAGGCCCACAGATGAGATTAAAGGGAATGGGTGACTGTATGAACTCTGAGAAAGAATTTCATCATCCTCAGCCAAAAGCACAAGTTAGAGCATTAGGCATAAACAGCAAACAGGGAAGGTGGGGGAAAAAAAAAAAAAAAAAGGAAGAAGGTATCTAATTGAGAAGAAAAGAGAAAGCAAGTTAAGTATTAGGTGTGTCTTCATGGATAGGAATAACTAAAAAAAGAACAAGCAAGCTCAAGGATAATCATCTAAAGATAAGTAGAAGATAGATCAGAATGCAGTACAAGACGGAGAACGAGTGTACTTATTTATTGCTTGAAAAAAGAATCACCAGTGTAGGAAAAGGGCAGTGCTCAGTATATCAGGAACTAGACAGATGAAGTTGTTAGTAGTAATGCATTCTGAAATATTCGTATCTTTGGCTACGAACACTTGACATGATCCTAGGAGACCTAACTTGAGCAAATAAACAAACATGAAATCAGTCCTGAAAAAAAAACAACCTGAGGAAAGGAGTGGAGATGGAAATTGTCAAATCATAAAAGCTGAAGTGCTGAGCAAGAGATAAACACTGAGCAAGTTATAAACACCAGGGCATGAAAAAAAGAGCACAAACAATCATGAAAAGAGGATTGGTAGACTAGGACAGTTGTCGCAGCGAGAAGCTTGTGAACTAGACGAGAAATTATACAGCAAAATAGGTCAGTTAATAGACTGCTAGAAGACAGCCAATGTTCACAAAAAGACAAAGAAGTCAGCGGTTGAAACTGTGCCTCCCAACAAATCTCTCAAGGAAGAAAGGAAAAGCATAGTGCAGTTAGGGAGAGAGAGCAATGGAATATAAACTTCTGCTCTGATCTCTCAAGAAAGAGGGAAATACTGGGAACGAGGGTCTGACCTTAATAAAAAGGATAAGCTACAGAATTAGCTAGAAAAAAGAAAGAAAACATTGAACAAGGATTTTAAGGGGGATTTTTCATTTCCCCCCCAGTATTTCTAAAAAGAGTATGAACAAAGCCATTAACATCTCAGGAAAATGAAGTTAACTGAGGCAGCATAAAGTATAACGAGAGTTATACTGGATGGAGAACATATGAGCTGATCATGATCTTGACAGGTCAAGATCATTGCTTGCATTTTGCCTTCTGATTCTAATCTGCCACTTTATTCTCTTTCACAGATCCCTACCATCTATAAGGTTTCTACAAAATCCCCCAGTCTCACCACTGCTAGTTTATAAACCCATTCCCACAGATCCTCTGCTCTTCCTCATCACACCAGAGCTCCTAAGTCCTTCTCCTCATACCTGAACTATGTCAACCAGTGACCTCTGAGATTCTGGAACTGGACACAATGTTTAGAAGTATGTCTATACAAATGCAGAAGTTAAATGCAAAGCTTTTGTGATCTTGCCAAGCCATCAAGGTTTAGGAAGAAAAAAAAAAAAACAAAAAAACACTGAATGTTATAATACACTATACACTTCTGTAAAGAAAATTATTCAAACAATAGAGAACAAGAAAGAGAAAGCACAAAAGAATGAATAAGCACAGCAGCGAATCCAGTATAAAGTAGGACAAAAAGGAAAATAATTGCAGCCACCCAAGCTTTGCTGTCACTGCCACACACTTCAAAGAGCAAGAGTTATCATGATCTCAGAGACTGGTATTAGGAGTGACTGAAGAATGAAGGTAGTGGCTTTACTAGTCAAGGATGACCAAGTACCTCTTTCACTGAAAATAAGAGAAGAAAACCCTTCAGATTTTCAATCTGAAAATACCCCTAAATATCAGTAACAAAAACCTCCTTTGGAGGAAGCTGAAACTAGCAAAGTGATAATTCTGCGTATTTTGGAAATAAATACTCAAAGCAAGTAACTCAGTGAAATTAATCTATGCTTCACATCCCAAAAACTCCTTTTGTATTACATTATACCAATGCATGGCTGTCTGATTTAGCTAGGATATCTGCATTTGTAAGCTTTGTTACTGTAAGATCATGTCAGCATCTGGTTCTAAAATTAAACTTTTTCACCCTCCAAACTGTAGCCTAGACCACTGCAAAACCGTATTACTATGTGACACGGACCATTAGAACAGTCTAACCATGCTGAGCTACCAAATAACAAGAAGCCACGTTAAAACACTAGTACCTCTAGACTTGCCAAAGGACAGCATGTCTTCATATGCAGTAGACAAAGCCAGAACAGCTTCAGGATAAAAATGCTATTAGTTGAGACTGAACATGTCAAAAAATATCCAATTCAGAATGATTACATTCTCAGTAGCAGCAGCCTTCTGACCTTTCAGGTAACCAGCAATTGATTTCCCTTGCATGAAATTGGATTTCTAACTATTAGAAGATAAAAGAGATTGTATCTGATCTACAGCATCTGCAGAAAGGCAGAGTTCACCATCTGATACTTACTGTTGTGCTTAAAGATTCGAATAGTTGCTCCTGACAGTCTTGCTCCAAGCACTAGTGATGCATGATTCAGTTCATCACTCAAAATCAGACAGCCCTGAATTAGATGGGGAAAGAAGAAGATATTGAAAAGGTTATGTTTCACAGTCAGGCATATAACACTTATCAGCCCAGAACTGCTTAAAAGTCATTTAAGAAAGAAAAATAAAATATGTATTTCCAACATAAATGCAGCTAATCCAGGCAAGGCTTGCTAAGAAATAATTTGCAGCCTTGGTACAGCAAATAAAAACCCACAGCTGCTGTTAACTGAAAGAACAACTTTGGTTTCCCTTTCCCAGAAGTCCTGCAGCTGAATCTGGCTCAGTATCTCATGTTGGTGATTAGTTCTAACCCTCTCATGCAGCCAGGTAAAACAGAGAGCAGAGCAGCTTGCCACAGTTCACGCAGCAAGTCCACAGTGCTGCTAGGAAACAGGCCACCAAAGTCCTAGATTAAAGACCTTATCACAAAACTGCACTATTTCTTACATCAGGAGGTAACCGTTGACTAAACTCATATGTGCTCAATAGTACTAAAGGGCCTAATTTTCTTTAACGAAGCACTATTAAGTACTTCGTAAATGGAGTTTTGTAAAATACAAGGGACAGGAAGTGGAAAACAAAATTGTGGAGTGAAATTAGGAAGTTTCCTGAAGCCATTAAACTTTACATTGAATTTGTGTGCTTTTTCAAAAAAGGGAATATGTATCCTTGGACAAATATCAAAACGAGATAACATCTGTTTTGAGAGCAGAAATGATTCCAGGTCAATAGCTGATATACCGAATGTTCAGTCACAGTGGTATCGCTGTTACTACAGGAACGCATTATCAGGGGATTAGTTTGTAAGAGAGCAGTATTTCTAAATAACGTTGGTCCACTCCAATTACTGTGCAAATCTGCTACAACTCTAGAAGCAACTTTAGTGTCAAATCTTTAGCATCTTGACATGCTCTCTGGATTTTTAAATTAAACACATGCTCATTCTATATTTCTTAATTAAAGATGGAGGAAAGAGTCAAGAACATTTCTTCTCTGCAAGGGGGAGGGACTAGAAGGGACTATGAAGATCACTGCCTACAGCCACACAAGGAAGCATCATGGGTAGCAGTATTATTTTCTCCACAGTAAAGAAAATTTTGCACTAGAATTACAGTGTACCCAGAAATATTCTACACCCTGGGAAAGTTTAAGCCTGCTCTTTCCCAGAAACTGCACTAAAACTTAAGTGTTCAAATTGCTGTTACAAGAATTAATGCTGCGTATTTCAGTGACTTTGGCAAAAGCAGCACGGAAATCTCCAACTAGCATTTGCTCTTTGGAACTGTTATACCAGACAGGGAGTATGCATACTACATCAGAGGGCACTGCTGTGAAACACTACTGTACCAAAAACTGAATACAGTAATCCAGTACTAGTATTCTTAAGTGGTAGGAAGTAAGAAAAGTGATAGATTAAAACAAAAAAAAAAAAAAAAAAAGGAAGAATAGATTAATAGGCTAGAAGGAGCTTCTCCATAGTAACAAGTATGAGCTTTTGTAGAGAAAGAAAATTTAACAAATCAGTAAGCAGTCTCTTTTCATCGCCCCATAACAAAAAAGGGCATTCAATTAGCCAAAAATTATTTTAAAACTCAAGAGGAAGTAAAGAATCTAGTATTGTCTGCCACTAGAGAGAGAGCGAAGGATCAAGGAAGCCACTGGTGCAGCGCAGCAATCACTGATGAGCGTAGCTAAAACTGAGTGCAGCTACTATAATGGTAAGACTTCAGTTGCGTTTCTCAGTGAACTTACACTTGAGAGAGTATCCAGGAGAAGTATCCAGGCTAATTGGGAATCACACAACCATTATCAATAAAAGCATATGTCAGTGAAGATCAGACTTACCAATGCATCCCACAAGGCAAACACAGGAACTGAAGTGAATGCCACATTTTACCACAATGTGCTGCATGTATAAATTGCATAATTTAGTCCTGAGCATTTCATTTCACAAACTAACTATACATGGAAATTAATGTTTCCTTACAACCAAAAAAAAAAGTAATCCTTCAAGCACTTTTCGCCATGTGTCCCTTCTCTACGCCCCGACAATCCAGAGCTATAACGAGAAGCTCTATGCTAAAAGCAGTACAGAATGCTGTAATAACGGCATTCTACAATGCTGTAGCTACAGTAACTTCATTACTGACACTGAGTCCAAAAGAGGCATGTTTCAGAGTCTAGTTTATCCTCAAATGGGCTAACAACTTCTGACTATGTAATCCTGAAATCTCACATTCCCTGTGGCCTTGACTCAGCATGCTTGGCGGGGACTGTACCATGCAGCTGACAACTTGGCTGCCAACAGCAGGTCTCTCCTGCTGTGAACTGCCAGACGCGTTAACAGTGCTGAAATACAACTTTCCACGTGCACCTACTATGCTTGTTTTCAGCATCTGCTCAGTAGAAGCTGCTTCTAACAAGGCATAGTACATAAAGATTTAGGTAACGCTGATGAAGCTTTTGAATTTTTTGCTGACCAGCACTGATCAGATCCTGGGGTAGGATCAGATCCTGGGGTAGGATCAGATCCTGGGGTAGGATCAGATCCTGGGGTAGGATCAGATCCTGGGGTAGGATCAGATCCTGGGGTAGGATCAGATCCTGGGGTAGGATCAGATCCTGGGGGAGTCAAGCCGTATTTGTTGTTAATAAAAGAGGAATCAGTAGCAACATAAACCAAATACTTAAGGATTCCACAGAGCAAAACCAGGTGGTCCAGTATTATATATGTGTGATAAGCTTCATTGCAGTGATATGTAATTAAGTTGCAATATAGGTACCCAGATATGACGTAAATAATGATTAGCTTCCAATCTTACTAGTCGCTGCCAAAGAATCTCCTGGCCAAATCCAGAAGCCTTTACTGATTACATTTGCCAAAACTCCAAAAATTCATGCTCTAAGCAGCTTTGCACCTAAAAATATATGTAAGAACATGCTGAGACATACAAACAGAAGTTTAAAAAACAAAAAAAAAAAAAAAAAAAAAAAGGAAAAAAGGGAGCCCAAAAGTTTAATTAAACGTGGGACTCTCCTGGCTCTACTGAGAAGTCTATCAAAGCATTGCCAAATAGGTTGTGCACACACAGCCAATTGTGTACTGGGTGGTACCAGGATTTATGTGAGTCCTTATTTGCAAACAATGAAGAAATTAAAAATGCAGCAAGAAGCAACTTCAGGCAGCCAAAAAAAAGCATTTAGTAAATGTTCTGAACTGTGAAACAGTTCATTTGATAAGAACTCTTTTCCTCAGAAAAGAGCGTTTTTCCTTTGGAGTATTCACCTGAGTAAAAGGGCACTTCTAGTGTTACGAAGCAGAAGCCTCAATTGTATTTTAAGTGCACAAAAACTAAGTACGCTCATTACTAACACAGTACAGACTGCTCTATCCATTTATGAAAAGAGTTGGTTTAGTAAACTTGCAAGTTTTGTGCATGAAAGCAGGTACATCACATGCCTTAGAATTTACTGTTCAGATTCTCTCAATGGCTGTAAAATTATTAAAGTTCAAATGTGAAAACTAAGGAACTCAGGGTATTCTCATCATAAGCTAGTGAAGATACACAGTGGGATACACATACACAGAAAAAAAGGTTGAGTAACTCTGCAGTAATGGGCAATTTGTACTGACTTAGAACAGACAGAAGTCTGCTTATATGTATCTGACTGTGCATGTTCTGAATCCTAAAGGTCTCACAGAAATCACGAATCAGATTTCTGTTGAAGAGAAAATCAGGAAGATGTGGGAAAACAAAGAGCAGAAAAATGCAAATAAAAAATCTGCCATCAGTAATCATAGCATCACAGAGGTGTTTGATTCCAGAAAGTGGGGATCTGAAGTACTGAATTTCCCTCTGGTATCAGACTAAAAAACATCTTTCCTTATGGAATGCAACTGATATTTAAAACTTGACAGACCAAAAGAAAACAGGCCCCATGTAGACAATGCTGCTTCATGGATACAAGTCAAACAGCATAAGGGAAAACACTACTACCAGTCAAGAAGAGATTCACCAGGAGGAAAAGATGCTGGGAAGAACAAGACAGCAAATTTTATACACTGTAGATATCACAAGTAGAAGAATTTACAACGTGATCTCAGAAAGTAGAAAAATACATAAATGAAATAAAGGGAAAATAATTCACTACATGGGGACAAAGAATTCCATTAGCGTAGAAGAATTAGGCTAGCAGTGAATTATTTTTTAAAAAAGAGGAAACTATTCCAGATAATGAAGTCTGCATGTACCAACTAGCAATTCAGCTGTGTCTCACATAGCCACTTAGTGTTTCAAGAGCATCAAAATACCCTTTGGCCAATTAGCCTGTTAATCAGCCACCACTTCATACGCTACTGTGTAGCCTGAGGAAGTAAGCCTAAACATGCTAGGCACCCTCCCAGAAAGAGGGCAAGACCTGGACTGCTACTGGTTCTGTGGATGCTGTTTCTCCAAAAGATTTTTGCAGAAGTTCGAAATGCACGCTGTGACCTATAGTTTCTATAGACAATACCTGCAGGAGTTGCCACTGCACAAAACCAAAACCAAACAAGAAGCTTTTAGCAAATCCAACCAGCAATATCTTTGTTAGATGAGCTTTTGCCAGTGATTTAAGCCATACCTTGCCAACTAAAGCAGGAATGTTCATAGAGTTGGTTGCAAACCCCATTCCATATGCCATTGCAGATTCCACACCTAGGAACCTGGCAACTAGCTTTTCCAGCTCCTCATGTTTGTCCAAGTTTCCTGCGGATAAAACAAATGAGAAATTCAAGTGAGAAGCTTTCACTACTGCTATATTCTATGAGAATTTCTATCAACCAGACTGCTCTTTATGTAAGGCCCATGAGAGAACACTGGAAAAAAAATAACACATGAAAACACAAATGAGTCAACTGCTGTGCCATGTAAACAAATCCTAGCAAGTCAATTTATCTTTGCTAAAGTAGAAGCTTCTTTATTGATTAGTCTGAGGTTCAAAAGCTGGAAGAAGTAACATTTGAGACCTGCAACCACATTAAAGCCTTTGAAACATACATTTGGGGAACATCTTATCTTAATCAAACTTACCCATCTCCTGCCTAGTGCTGCACACCCCAGCTCCATACTGGGATAAAACTTTAGCTGCTGCTTCTTGGCAAGTCCCAGCCTTCTGTGCAAATCCAAGGTAGTTGTAGGAACCCATATTAATAATGTCCTTTATCACTCTCCCCGTGTACCTGTGTTTCAAAAATACCACGTTAGAGCATCCACAATTAAAAAAAAATAACTACACCAGAAGAATCTTATTTCAGTTTCCTAAAATATACACTGAAACATTAAAAAAAAAAAAAAGAAGAATCAATAGAACCAGCCATGGAATTATTTCAGTACTGTCTCTCATCAAACCAAAATGATAAGTGGAAAACATGCTTTTCCCTATCTTACAATCTCAAACCTGTTCCCAAAGAGTTTACATTAAAAGGCACATTTGCTATCATATCTAACATTGCTTCTCATTCTTGAGGCTTCTCAAACCAATTGTTTATTCTCTGGCATGTCCCTCCCTCCATCCCAGAAACACATAACCTTCTTTTCAATTACAAAATAAGATCTTTAGATCAATTAACTTGGCAGCCCCTCAAGCAGGATATCCTCCAACCATAGAAAGGAAATGCATCTGGCACTGCTGTGCTAAGAATACGTGACAGAGATTAAGGAAGAAGCTCAGTGGAAAAAAGATTTTAATTATTTTGCCCTTGAAAGCTGAGGACAGACATGACTAGTTTCACCAAGTACTGTGCTGCAAACATCTTTACATCAAATTTGTCTCATGTCATTTCCAATTTGTAAAAATCCTTGTCCTTGTATTTCTGATTTCACTTCTACAGACTACTTCAGTTCTGACTCAAAATAATCTTGTTAAATTCACTTTCAGGCAGCAACGTTTATTTCAAGCGTTGACTAATTCTAAATCAACACAAAGTCATAAGTAGCACTGCAATCCAAAGAATCTACTCCAGGTTCTGGTCATCACACATAAAAATTAATTTTATTATCAGGGTATGCCCATGAAATCTTAACACGGTCATGAGCCTTAGCAAGTAGCCAAAAGATGATACACAAAAAATTGCCTCAGTGGCCAGACGTGTTCCAAAAGAGCAAAATTCATTGATTCAAGCTGCTGGAAATGTCAAAACAAGCACGATTCACCACCCCTTTAATCTCACAGCCTGCAACTTGCTCTCATAGACCCTCTACTTAAAGACAGTTGTCAGAATCTTTTCTTCAATTTTGTCTGTCTTTTCTTCTTTTCTTCAATTTTGACTCACGTGAAGGTCCAGTTATAGTCATGGGAAATTCTCTCCATCATGTCCACTTTGGCCCCTGGCACACTGCAGATTGGACGGTTCCAGCTGTCCCGAATGCGCATGTAGAGGTTTCTGTTGTAGAAATTTTCAAAATCCTGGTACAATGGGACAAAATCCTGAAACACATCAAAAGCGCTCAAAGTAAATATATATTACAGCATGCTAGGAATATGAACAACTAGTTGTTTCTGTCCTTTGGGTGTACTTTATAAATGGAAAAAAATAATAAAGAAAACTCAAGAAAAAGTTGAGTTGTTCATCACAAGCCCTGAAACCAATTCCACACAAAGTGTCCCCAATCCTTGAAATTCGTGTCAGTGCAAAATTATTTGAAGGTGTAACAGCAGCAAAACTGAGGAAATCCATCTGCTAATGCAAAAATCGATGTACTAGACGTGATTTCCAACCTTTTTCAACCTGCAAGTCTACCACACGCCCAAGATTCCTGAACAGTAGGCGATTATTTGTATAGAACTCGGCTAGCCTTATCTAAAAGCCATCAACTGCAACCAGGAAAAAAAGTTATCGTGGCAACTTTTGAGTTAGAAAGTCTCAAAGAATTCTAATGTACTGGATAGGGAGTGCTGAAAGCAACACAATCTGAACTGGGAGCTCCTAATGACACAATGAGGTCTGGTTTGAACTCAAATGGGACTTGAAACACCTTGGCTCTTTCCAGCTCCTGCTGGGTAGCTGAGGAGAGCATCTCTTGAAACATACGATAAGCTCCTTCGTTAAAAATACAGGCATATAATCTTTGGAAGAGATTTGTATTCAGCCTTCAGAGTTAAGTAGAGCGAGGGAACATGCAATTGCTTTTTGGCACCAAACAATACATACTGCTCTACTGAATATACAAAGAATGTTAAAACTGAGGTACTCTGCCATATTTAATTCTGTACATAAGAAATGTATTAAATTTAGCAGCACTAGCATTATTATAGAGGTTACCAGCAGAACTTTCCACATTTTTTTGTTCTGAATCTAAGCAAGGAAGCTACACTATGCACCTCTCTTCTGCACAGCTTATCAGCACTTCAGACTCACAGGATATCTTTGCATGAGCATTTCCTGAATGCTAGCTTCCCTTCCAGCGTTTTTCAGGAAAAGTAAGTGACTGTCTTGAATGGATAACACACAAGAATGTCAAACTAACTGTGACAGCAAGGACATCCGAGCACTCAAGAACATTTTTTTTTTTTACCTACTTAAAAGGCTCCAAAGTCATGAGATTTCTTTATTACTACTCAATTAAATGGAAGTTAGACATATTCAGGAGTGATAAGAATGCATAATTCGTTTGCTACTGTGGAGATGAAAAAAAAAAAAAAGTGCCTTTTTAATAATCTACAAAAGGAAAAAGTAGAATTCATGACAAAGGTAAGAGCCAGCATAGCGTTTATTCCTGTTTTTCACAAGGAAAATACAAACACAGTGAGAGGCATTTTATTTTTGCTGACAGGATAAGCAAGACAGAATATCTGTCTGACCTAATATTACAGTGCCTGACATTTGTACCACTGAATCAAAACTGGGAGCACTTATGACAGCTTTTTAATGACAGCTCAAACAAATGGACAATGACAAGCTTTTATTTACAGTACTCAAAGAGCACTTTTTTTACACCTTCCCATTTTAATCATTTAACAATTTTATTCTTTCAGTTTGGAGTAAAGGAACCATCTAGGTCCACCCCTCTGTGCCCTCCTACCAGAAGCTGCACAGCCCTAAAAGTGCCAGCTTCTAAGCAGACACAGTTGCACCTAAGCCCCCTTCTGATTTGTCTGTGTATAAGGACATGACAAAAAGACACAAAGATATTAGTTTTCATCATTTGAACTATGAAAAAAATCAATCAAATTTAACCAGTGATCTCTCCTCCAGAGAATAACAAGTTTGTCCTTTCTCAGCAAAGATAGCAGAAACAAGATTTCCGTGAGCTGAGATGCATGGAAGGGCCATTACTTCTAAAAGCTTCTCTACTTAAGTATAGAGTTGCATTATTTCATGTGCCAGGTCTTCTCTGAAGGTCCTTTGTCAAGAGAAATCAACAAGGGTAGTAGGTCAGCTAATAAAAAGCTGTAATCCTCTAGAAAATCGTCAGTTTTCTGAAGTAGCTATACAGCTCTGTTCTTCCTTGACTTCAGTATCTCATGCTGTTCCTGGCAGAAAGTATGTTTCAAGGCAGAATCGCTGACAAACTGGCTGCTTTTACAATGCAGAAAAGCATCTCGGTATTGACAAATGCATTGGAGAGCTTCCTCCATTTATGAAAAGATACATAGCTACAAAGTGGTGATGGGCATGAGAGTACTTGCAGCAATAGGCTGAGAAGATCTCAATTCATAAAACAAAATCAAAATAATTATCTACAAGTATCCAAATCCCTTTGCTACATCATTTGCAGAGGGATGGGGAAGTGCAAAGAAACTTGTATATTGGAAGAAATGAGAGAATGAGGAAAAACTTCTTTCTGGTGAGGGTGACAGAGCACTGGAACAGGCTGCCCAGGGAGGTTGTGGAGTCCCCTTCTCTGGAGACCGTGAAGACCCAACCTGGATGCATCCTGAGTGATATGCTCTAGGCAATCCTGCTTCAGTAGGGGGGTTGGACTAGATGATCTCTAGAATTCCCTTCCAACTCTGACAATTCCGTGATTCCATGAAAATACTTGAGGGACATGCACGTTGTTATGTCTAATTATAATCTACTGAGATCCTTTGAAGCATTTTCAACTCCTCTTAACCATCTCTGCATGAGAATTCAGCTCTGCAGTAGTTACCCAAGCTCGCTAGCTATGCGACCCAGGAAACAATTGAGATTTGATTCAAGGTTCTTGGCTAGGAGGAGAGGCTAGAAATGAGTCATTAAACCAACTCAAGCAGGTATACATGGCCTGATACAGTCCAATCTCACCTCGGATAACTGATCAGATAAAACATGTTTTATTTTGAAACCCAAGCTGACAAAGCAGAAGAGTAACAAGCTCCACTGGTGAGATAAAGACAATTGCCCTCAACAGGTTGACACCATCAAGAATTACAGCACAATTACGATTTTGCAAGTCAACAGCATAGCTAAGTTTAATGTGATTTAACTGTGAAGTAGAGAAGTTCTCTGAACCTAATCAATTATGATAAGGAAAAAAGGTGTCAACAAGACAACAAGAATTCAAGGAACAAACTACAGGTAAGGGAATTAAGGTCTAATACAGGACACTAATCTTAGATTTTGGGGGTACCAAAACTGGAAGATTATAGCAAAGGGTCCTAAGAGTGGCATCAGTTTAATGCCAAGCCCTGTGTCTTTCACCCCTCCAACCCCCAATAAACCATCCTCAGCCAGCTCTTAGGAGAAAGTTCCTTGAAATAGGACAGGCAGGAACCATTATTTTGGCATAAATCAAAACTGTGTTGTCTATTTCCTCAGTAATCCTGACCTCACCAAGACGTTCTCATGACCCATGCATCTGAGAACACAAAAAAGAGGAATGGTAGGGATATCATGCCTTTATAAACTGGTACTGACTTTGGACTTTGACAGTCCTCTTTTGGAGCTGGTGTACAGGACTAGATGGTTTGCCTGGTTGGCTTGGGGGTTGGTTTTCTGTTTGTTTGGTGTCATTGTGTCCATGTCCCCATCCCTCCCCAATCTTTCTACAGTATAACATTTCAGATAAACAGTGTAGAGGACAGTACACCAAAAACACCATTTGAATTCCACGTGGAAATTAAATGTTTTCAATCTTTGAATCGGGAAAAAACATTTGGGGAAGGAGAAGGGACCAAAATAAATAATCTATCAATCCCTACTATTTCAAATTCTTGGCACATGCAGGCACAGTGCTGTGCTGCAACAGTGTCCTACCGCTGGAAGCAATCATCACCTTTACATGGCCTTCAGAGCTTATTGTTATTTTTCCATCAAGTTCTCATTCTATTTCAGATCCAATACTCTTTCTAGCCAAAACAGACTCTAAGAATATCAGCCTGAGATGGAACAGCTTCATTTGGAGGAAAAATATTCTAGGAGTGAACTGATTCTTTGAGCAATCTTTAGAGCAAGCACAGTCAAACAACTGCGAAGGCTGTATAAAAGAGAGTGCAAAAGCAGCATATTCTTTCATTTGAATTCATATGAACATGGAGCTACGAAATCCTGAACAGTTTAATTTCTGTTGATTTAGGCCTAGAACACAACCCCTACTAGCGAGGTGATGCCTGATGAAGAAACCTAGGTACTAGTGGTCTCCCAGAAGCCTGAAAGGCAGAGCTATTTCAAGAAAGACTGCAACAAAGGAAGAATAAAATTGTCTCCTGGGGTGCAGCACCTTAGGCAATTTGGGAACGCAAGATTTCATCATCTGCAAATTAATACTACGACAAGTGAACATCATAATGAGAGCTTTGCAACCATCAGCTTGGGGCAGTGACAGGCAAATGCAGTGATTATGCTGCTTTTAGAGTCAAGTTTTCACAGCACTGCATCGAAGCTAACACATGGTGCCATAAGCATCAGCCCAGCTTATCTGCAATTTGCAGAACACATTTCCTGACAATACAGAACTGACACTGAATGGAAACCAAGTAGACAATTGCAACAAATTTCAGGCTTCTAAAAGGAAGCAGAAAGACTAGTTCCATCTCACTGCTCTGTGAGTCAAGAAAAAGTGAAGCAATAACTGGGGGTAGCCTTTATACCATCAAGCTGATGAGTTACACAGATGCTGAGACAACATTGAGCAAAAGACTTCAGTTTACTGCCCCTGAGATACTCCTACAGCTGGATTCCTGTGAACAAGTGTTTGCAAACACCAGATGATCCAAACATGTTCTAACTCAGCAAGATACTGAGCACAAAGAGGTAAGTTACTGGAGAGCTCAGCGGAGGCCTACAAAGATGATCAAGGGAATGGGGCACCTCTTTATGAGGAAAAGTAGAGACCTGGGGCTGTTTAGTCAGGAGAAGACTTGGAGAGCATCTTACCAATGCCTCTAAAGGGCAAGCATCGAGAGGATGGGACCAGACCCTTTTTCAGTGGTGCCTAGCCAGACTCATTTCAGGACAAGGAGCAATGAACACAAGCTGGAACACAGAAAATTTCCTCTTAACATGAGGAAAAATTTTTTTACTTTAAGGTAACAGAGCACTGGAACAGGCTGCACAAAGAGGTTGAGGAGTCTCCTTCTCTAAAGACACTCAAAACCCACCTGGATGTGTTCCTGTCCAGCCCCTCAAGGTGAAGCTGCCTTAGCAAAGGGGTTGGATTAGATGACCTCTGAAGGCCCCCCTTCCAACTCTGGCCATTCTGCGTTAGAGAGTTTAACATATCCATTTGCACAGTTGCTCCCATACACAAAGCTTACCAGGCAAATCAGACCAAAAGAAAGGTAAAAGTAGTGTTTTCATCCCACCTATAAAATCCTACAAGTCTTCTGTAGATTTACATACGTGGTATGACCAGACACTACAGTAAATTGGGTATGCATTCATTGATTCCAGAACTGTTATCTTGCTGCTTAGCCATACGTAAAACAGACTGATAATGCTCCAGAGAGAATGTGCTACACAGCACTGGTTTCCAGGAAAAGCCCAGTTGGATATATTTTAAACAAAGCCAAAACCCATTAGACTGCTTCCTGGAAATCAGTACTAGCAAAGCCTGTCCCTTTTGACCCTTTTGTGTTCCAACTGTGATTGAACATCAGGTTTTCCTGGAATCATTAATTTCAACGCAAGGCTTTAATAAATTCCAAGGAATCTACCCACCCTCAGAGACAGCCCCAATATAGATCTGCTGAAAGCCTGCTCTTTAAATCAGTTTGGTCACTTTTGATTTCTGGTTCTGATGCACAAACTAAGATTACAATACCAAGTGGCAATTTGAGGAAGGATTTGCTCCACTGAAATAAATTGCCCTCCAAAAAAAGCCTGAAGATGGCTTTTTTGTGTTTGTTTTCAATACTACACTTCGAACATAAGTTTACATCATGCTTTTAACTGTGATGACCTTCAGAAACACCACACAAAAAATCCACGTCCTTCAATTCCATGACTTTCAGGACAAGTTCATTCAGCCCTTTATGAAATACTTCCTCACACTACATAATTTTGTTGTGCTCACAAAGAAGGTCATCACATTCTGTTCAGCTACACAGCTACCCCCACTGCCTCTGCTCTGAGCTTTTCACCTAAGCAATTAACTATTTTCAAAAAGCTAAAGCTAACACTTTTGCTTGATACTTAAGAAAAGCATAATCATGTAGCTGCCTCTTTAGAATTTAAATAATAAAGATGTTGCTTTCCACACCGAAGTCACAAGTCTGCCAGAGCAACCCCAGGGCTCCTCTGATTTGCATGTATTAATAAAAATAATAATCATGAGCTTCAAGCCTTTTCTGCACACGAATATCTGCATTCCCCTACCAAAAGGTGACAGGGCTGCATCGTGAGAGATTCAAATATTTGAAAATCCTCAGAAACTGTTTACAAACAAAACACCGAGCATATCTCCCCCCCCCAAAAAAAAAATAAAGCCTGGTTCCCGCACTAGATACACTAACAATGAGCTCTCATCAATTCACTTGCAGGCAAACAAAGCTTAAAGCAGCAGAGTGTGAGGATAAGTAGTGTATGTTCTAGACCTCACATGATGACTTTTCTATTTGCCTGATTACTGGAAACAGCTACTTGAATCTAAGCAACTAGAAACATGCTTTGGGGAAGTACACTAGGCTGAGAGTTCTTCAACACCAAAATGTTTTTAAACAGGATTTCCTATTTTTCATTCTTACGCAATATTCACTGGCACTTCTTACTAGCTCCATCCACAGACATCCTATCTTCAGAGCAAAACCGGAATACACACATCTCTTCCCTGCAAGTCATGACCAACACAAAAATTCAGAGGGTTTCAAGCCATCTGTCCAGCATGATGTTAAGCAAACATCTGTCAGGGTAAGATGTTAGTTAATTTATAAAAAAAAATACAGGCTAAATTTCTTTTAGAACTAGAATAATCAGTTGCTAACAAACTCTCTGCTTCCATGTCCTCTGTGACAATCTTTACAGAAAGCCTAGTGTCAATAATGTATTCCCAAATTAGACCTACTGCCAAGTTCTCCCTTTAGTACACTCTCATGTAAGAGTCAAAGCTTCTCCCACAGAAAAGGATTACTGTAAGCAGTTTTGCACCGTAAATACTGGTAACAGAACAAGCTTTTCTTAAAATCTGTGAAACAGAAATATAACTACAGAATAGAGTAACTACACCAACACTTCAGTTATGTCTCATAATCCTCAATTACGAGTACAGACCAGTATTTAAACCTCAATTCTAATGACCTGGCAGATTTCTGCAACTGTTGGACTATTCTCTTCTGTATCAACTTCTAAAACACAGGAGTGTCACATTCTCAGGTGATACAAACCAGAGTAGCTCAAATGATATAAATGAACCCATCAAATTTCAAGTTGAGATCTAGTAAGCGATCCTTACTGGGATATTGTAACTCTTAAAAGGGATCCAAGATTTTTATTTCCAGATTCCAGAAGTCAGTTTTGGAAACAGTGTAAATTTAAACTACTGTACTTTTAACCAATATGAAATACTTATTCCTCATTAAATTCCTATGAGAATGTTGTTTTGGAACTGTGAAGTAATTTTAGGTACTGGTTAGTTCACTGCATCCTAGCTAATCTACTGTAGAATGGCATGCACTTTACTCCAGTGCTCCCTCCAAAAAAAGCCTCCAAAGACACCTTCCTTCTTTTTCTTCCTCTCTCCCACTCTTGATTATTTGTTTGCATTAGTGAGATGTCCTTCCCACCCCTCCTATTTTCTGCTAGCCAGCTGCTCCTGTGGCTGCACAGAGAACAAGAAAACAGCAACAGGAAAACAAACCCCCTTAACATTTTATAAGCCAGACTGGCTCTCCAAAGCAGTTGAGAAAAACAGAACCCCGAACAGCAAGAGTAAGCCAATTTACTGCACCTTTAGAGCAAAGCTTACTGGTATTCACACTGTGCTAAGTGGGCTCACATTAAGTGTCAGCAGGAAGTAGCTTGCGAACTGCAAGGTTAAACAGTAGCTTTTTTAATAGTAATTAATTCCTGTGGCGAACAAAGGCCTCCAAAAATATTCTAGAATTACTCAAAACTAGGCGGCCAACACTTTTCACCTGGTAACAGAAGCTTTTGTGAATAGGTCTTATTATAACTAATTCTTTTTAATTGCTCTGAGTGAGTCAGGAGTCAGTATCTCAGATTACTCACTAGCTAACCTGCCAGTGGTTCTGGACTCCAGATGAATTTGAAGTCATCCAGCTTGTGCTCTGGTTCTCATCCACAAGCTTTTATTTGCAACTGCTTTAGCTAAATAGAATTAATAGCTTCCAAATAAAAACACAGCCACCAGAGCAGCATCAGAAAGCCTGCTACTGCTGTCCAACTCAAACCAGATCCTTTGATAAGCATTTCTTCAGCATCTGATGTTGGTGTATGCAGTCAATCAAACCCTTGTTTCTGTGGCTGGGGCACCTCTCAGCATGTTGACACAACTACTGATGAAGCTTTGCTATGGACCAGCTGAGGGAACTGCTCCACCAAAAAAGAAAATAAAACAAACCAACTAAAATAAATATTATCTTGCTTAACAACCCAGCAGTACTAGCACAGTATTTGGGGATTCAGAAGACAAAGGAAAGCAGCAGAAAACTTCGAACAGCACTGATCCCCAAATAAATGCTCAAGCTATAGCCTCAGCCATTTAATTTCCTACTGACCATTATTTCCCCATGGTTACCTTTTGTTCTTCTCTTTCTGTTGCATTTTGACACTTCTCAATCTTCCACTGCCGCATGAAATCTCGCAGATATCCAAAGAGAGTGAGAACACCGTAGCCTACATAGGTCAGCACAGCAACCAGCATTGGTGTTTCTTCAAAATCTTCATTGAAAGGCCTTTTGTATAATCCTCCATTGTGCACAATATGATTTATCTGTAGTAAAAATTTAAAGAGAGGCAGTTGTGAGACACTCATTCAAGAAATGA
Organism: Pedionomus torquatus; assembly: GCA_013398155.1. Lineage (NCBI taxonomy): Eukaryota > Metazoa > Chordata > Aves > Charadriiformes > Pedionomidae > Pedionomus > Pedionomus torquatus. Next base: position 164,885 of record VZRU01014293.1, read on the forward strand.
CAGAAAGGCATTTCAGAGTAGCCCCTGGCCCTCTGACCAGCTATAAACTCTGCATCCCCAATGCCCATCCCAAAGTACCTCCAACCAACAAATACTGGCAGTCTCCATATATGAGATTGCTAAGTTGTTGATATAACCAAAAATCACAGTTACCAATTTAGTGCAGTTTAATCTGACATTTCATTAAAGTTCTTTACCTCGTGAAGCTACATAGAGAGCAATTGCCTACATTCAGGCCAACCAAAATGAAAAAAACTGCCTCCCCCCCTCTTCAAGAATGAGGTGGGCACAAATAACAGCACAGTGAGGCTTCCCAGGCTCACTACGTGGAAAAACAAAATATAAATGAATCGTTTTGTTAAACTGAACAATGTATTTTCAGGATTACCAGAACTGAAAAAGTAACTGGAAAATATCAAAACAGACTGAACTTCAGAAGCTTGTACTACTGTAACAAAACAAGCATAATCTATGTGTCTCTACAGCCATTAGCCTAAAGATGCTGACGTAAACACTATACTCAACCATGAGGTGGACATGACACTACAGACAAAAAAGGCATTGTATATGCAATGTTGGGACTGTGTATATGTCAGCACACAGAACAAAGCAAGGCTTTCTGCATAAAATCCACTCTAAAAATCTTCTTACTACATACACACCATCTCCTGAAGATAAGAGCTTGAGTAGTTACAGAATGCACATGCATGTCCATTTCAAGAATGATTACATTCTTACAAATACATAATATTTATGACTATTACAGAAAAAAAATTCACAGCTACAAAGCAAGGGTTCACTCCACACTGGGGAGGAAACCACCGTGGTTTTAACTAGACTAAGATCAACTCTCAAAACAAAGCAATTTGCATCTAATGGCTGGGTTTCTATCTGTATTCCTAAAAATTACAGAATAGGTACCCAATAATGGAATAGCTACATGTTAAAGAATAATCTCCAAGGCATAAATCCCTTATCCGTACCATCAAAGGTGGCAACTCTTACTTCTTGCAGAATAGATTAATAGATTTATTCTAGGCTTAGGAAAATTAGGCAATCTGATAGATTAAGATTGGCATACAATTCTGTAACTCCCTGGTATGCAAATATATTATGACGGATGTTGTCAGATGTGCACAGGAGCAGCTAGAAGATAAGGAAATTAAGACAATGCATCTCAATAAATGCCTCTATCACTAACAACATGACAGTGAAAGGAGGGCTAGGACAAGGATGTCTCTAGGGTGTTGCTCAAATTTCTCAGGAATGTATTTTAAGTGCAGTTGATAGCCAGATATAAGGAGAAATTTATTTTTAAAATATTCTAAGCAAAGAAAACCCAACACTTAGAAAAGGGGTTGATTTTAATACACACAAAAAAAAGGACCTTGGCAAATAATTAATGTGGGGTGGAGGCCAGCAGACAGAATAAAACCAGTTACTCACCTACGGCACTCATACTATCATATGGGAAAGGAAGCCAGAGTTGTGCTAATCTCTGTAACAGCTGATGAATCAGTCAAAGCACACATCCTTGCTGGCCTCACCAGACTCTGCATCATTTGGAGAGTGACACCTGCTCATTTCAGACACCGGGAGCAAGTATTTCAAGCCTGGCATCAGTATCTTGAAAGTAATTTTTCAGAAGCAAGGGTCTGCTCTTAAGGTAAAACTATGCTATTAGCTAAGCAGTCACCGAGTATAAACTGCACCACCACCTTCCCTTTTGCCAACACAAACATCCACCTGCAGAGCAAAACAAAGTTTCAACCAGAGCAACTCCTCAATTGGGTCACCATAGTTGCTGAGACTTTACAATTGGTGCAAGCATGGAAGCAAAGACACAGTAGGAATTTCTTTCAGCAGCAGTGCTTACCCCATCTGCAGGTAACAATCTTGCAGCTCTTTGAGGCCAGGTTTGTTTGCAGTGGTGGCTTAAGCCAAAAAATGACTCTGCTTTGGAACAGGTGTAGGAACTGTTGCTTACCACACTCCAGCTCAAACAATGGCAATTTGAGGCTTTGGCAAAGGCCAGAGGTTTGTACACTGTTTTCTTCAGGACCAGTGCCAGCCAGAGGAACTGCCCCATCCCCACTCACTCCCACTCCGAAGCTTCTGCATGGCTCCCTGGCTTGCACAACTAAAGCCAACCTGATTTTCAGCATCACGTCCTTCCAATGCTGAACCGATCCAGGCTGGAAATATAAGGGCTGGCAGAAGGTTATTTATTAGACCCTAATAGTCTTTACAGCACTGCTCCACAAACTCATTTGATGGATTGTCAGCAAACAAGAGCCAGCAGCTGTTGGGGACAGAGGAGGGGCACCAACACCATGACAGCTTTTCCTTCTCCATTACTCTCAAGATTGCTTAACTGTATCACTATGGCTCCAGTTCATGAAACCATAGAATTTTATTGCATCCAGATCTGAGATTGTTGCAATTGGAGCTTTAGTGCATGAATTATTTCACAGCATGAAAAAGAGAGAAAAACCAAAAACAGCCACACCCCCCAAATCTATAAACAATTCTAATCAGAATAAAAGCATAGCAATTTTTTTCAAGATCTTGAGAGGTGCCTCTGCTTGTGACAAATGCAAAAACTAATCAAGTTATTCCACATGGTCAAAAGCAGTATTTCACTGAGAAAGGCCCTTTGGGAATACAATCAATTTCAACTCCCAGTGTTCTACCAATCTGCTTATACATCCTTATCCTCTCATTTCAGCTACCACATCAGCTGAGAAGCTTCTGTGCTACCTAACTGAATTAAATATTAAATAAATACTCTGAATGCAATTCCATGGACTTTTCATGAAGCATACTATGACTATAAATACACTCTAGAATTGCCTATAGACATTTGCAGCCACATTTCAGATAAAAACCTACTTGTTTGTCCAAGAACAACTTATAAATCCACACGTTAGCCCTCAATTGAAGGCTTATGTGCTGCAACCTCCAAGCCTGCTGCCAGAGAGCAGCAAGTTTAGTTCCAGGGACCAATAAAGAAGGTGAGTACAGCTTAGTGTTTCATTTCCTTTTCTGGGGGGAAAAAAAAAAATAATTGTACAAGATTAAGACTTTTATGGTTTTAACAAGTCTTATCATAAAAATGAGCTGTGACCTTTGAACTAGAATATATTGCATATCGAAGGGGAGACTACAAAGAGCAGTCAAAGTTCACCAAAACGCATGGTTCAACAAAGCAGGTGTATGGTCACCTATATCTCTTCTTCTCTGTACCACTCGGACTATACGTATACAGAAGAGCACCATCACATCAAGAAACCCAATTGCAGGAGAAAAATCAGAGAGCACCACCCAAATGGTTACGGAAGGCAGCAAAGAGATGGCATTTTCAACCAGCCACAGGAAATGCTTGTGGGGAAACACATGTGGAATGCTCCTGGGGAAACAAATCACATAAACCAGTATTGTACCAGTTACCAAGTAGCACCATACAGCTCTGTGGAGAAAGGACTGTGTTGGTCTACATAGAACACGACAGGGTGTCTTCACTATAACCATCTCCCCAAGCTGGTAACAAGTAGTTCCAATTCACAAGACATTACATTACAAAACTGAATTCAGATTTAGTTCATCCTGCAAATTAGAGTCACTCTAAGTAGTATGACAACATGTCTAGTACCGGCAGGGATGGGATTGCAGATGTACACACGTGCAGCACTGGCACACTCAACCTGATGCTCTTACCCGACTACTGCAGAGCTGCGCTTTACAGACCATGTTGGCCCCCAGATAACACCAGATCTTGCAGTGCCTTAAGGTCAGGTACTATCAGAATAAGACATCAGCTCCACACACAGAAAAGGTAGTGCTGCCTATCCCAAGTTCTTCCAATTCCTTAACAATGTATACGGAAAATACCTCACATAACACCCCTTTTGCAACTACCTTCCCATGACTACAGCTCATCCGGCATTACAGACAGACAAGTGTAATCTACACAGAAGTAGTCTTCATATAAGCCACCCACTGGGCACAAATTCACACTAGAATACATCCAATTGCATGCATGCTTTATTTATTGCCACCTCTATTATCCTACTAGATGTGAAAGTAATTCCTTTACCAGAGCACAAAAACCCCTGCAATTCATGAACAGCAGTTAGCAGTAAAATTTCATTTACTAGTCCTTTTTCACCATTTTCCCTTTTCTAAATTTGGACAGTAGGATCTTCAGAAAAGGACTACCATAGTTTACCCTGTCTTGAATTTACAAAGAAGGTAAGACAAAACCAGCAAACAAATAGAGATTTTAGTGTTAATATGCTTTCTCTTCCAGCACCTGCAACACGTCACATACACGATGGGCATTATTCTGAATCTGACTTTCTTTTCACTAAAATCTTATTTCCCAAAACCAATAGGAAAAAGGGGGCTTGGTGTACTTGCTATACATGTGTCAGCAGACAACCTGGATAAGAACTCATCCTAAAGAAAGTCAGCATGGCAGAGATCCGTAGATGCAAAAGGGCACACAAGAAGCCACGTTCTCCAACTGAAGGGTACCACACTTAACTTTGAAAAGCATTAGAGAAGAAGTTTCATGAGAAGACAAAAGCCATGCTGAAACACAGGTGCAGATGCTACTGTAGACAACCTGCAGAATTTGTCACGGGAATTCAAATACATACCTTGCATGGCAGAAGAGAAGACGCTACGAGTACAATGTGCACAGCACACAGCAAGAATGAAGTACACAACAACCGGTTGTGCTCCTACACCAAGAAGGCCTGAACAATCTGTACTGAAGAGGCTGTTTCATTTCACGCTGCCAGGGAGAGTCAGACGAACCTGGCAGACTTTACATAAACACCTTAAAAGGATTACTTATGCTGGAACACAACTTTGCTAAATTCTTATTAAAATACAGTAGCTTCACATTGACATACCACACATACTACAGAACTTTTTACTAGCAACTTCACAATTTGATTGTTCTTTTTCTAAAAAGTGGAAGAGCCCTTCCACGGGTTGCTTAAGGATTTTATTTTTTTTGTCAGGTTCCTACCAACTACAGGGAATAAAATAGAGAGATCTGGGAGGCATCTCCACTCTAGAATGTGCCTCCACTCCCAAAAGCGGTCACTTTCATTATAAAGGATCAAAGGAATCAGTACTGCAGAAACTACAGCAGTGAGAATTCCACACAGGCAGCCGATTCAAACTATATTCGGTGGTAATTTTCCTGTCAGCTCCAGCCCCCCTCCTTGCACTGCTTTGTTTTTGACTTCAGATCTCAGACTGTTGCACAGGTAAAACAACCAAGTACTACCAAAAACTAGAATAAACTGTTTTCAATAGTGTTTTAAGCTTCCCAGAGAGAAAAAAAAAAAAAAAAAATCACAGGAAAAAGACTTGTTTTACAAAACAGACTTTTATAAACATTTGAGTGTACTCCTAATTAAATATTTGTTCTTGTTGGCAGGTATTATAAAATAACTTCATTTGCAACTAGTTACTCCCAACAAATTCGGCATTCCTTTGCTAAGACGCACTTGCCACATTTACACAAACAATATAAATCTTTGTGATGTTTAGTGTTGTTTGGGAGTTTGTGTTTTGTTGGCTTTTTTTTGGTTGGTTTGTTTGGAGTTTTTTTAGCAAGTGAATGATGCAATTAAGTTTGGTATTTTTGGTTGCTACATATGGCTGACAATTTGAACCCTACTGAGAATATAACTTTTTCTGACAGTTTACCTTAAAGTAAAGTACTAGGTTTGAGGTAATTTATCTAGTATCTTCAGTAGATTTCAGGTATCCAGCATTTTGACAGAGAATTCCTTAACTATATGCTTTAATTACTAAATGTGTTTTATGCTAAAGACTTCCAAAGACAGCACAAGTCTGTAGTGGTTCAACACCATCCCATCCCTAGGCTCTCAGATACCTCTGAAAGCATTCCTAATGTGCTTCAGAATTCACTCTCACTTATTTTTATAGACTATAAACCCTATTACTTCCTAAATGTCTCAGCTCCTGCTTTCTCAACTGTAAGGATTCTTCAAGACTATACTTTTCAATTAAAAATAGTTCTTTTTCTAGGAGTGATTCCTTAATGAAAGCAAGAAAAAAACTGGAAACCTCACTGAAGCTGAGTTTATGTTTTATGTTCCTCCCAGAGAAACTGAAGTCAACAGATAATTAAGATAAAGTGTTTTCTCCAACATAATTGAAAGCATGACATTTAGGAAAATAACGTTTTTACCATATGATTAAGACAGGAAAATATAACATGACACATTGAGCAATTAGTTACAATAACAAAAAATGAACTTTTATACATTTATAACAATTTATTAGAGCATTTAAGGCCTATCATAACCTAAATTTAAAATGGCAGTCCAAATATAAGTGAAAGATTTTAACGCTTTAACCAAACTGATTTATCAGTAGCACATATTCAAACCCAAGAGAAGCCAGTCATATCAGCAGCTACCATGGGTGTTTGCTTTCATACCAGGACAGATACACAAGCCCTCAGTAAGTACAACACTGGCACTGCATCTACTAATTTAATACAATGGCCTTGAATATTCATTTAGCCAGATAAAACATTGTGCAGCTGTTCCTTCCACAGAGGCTTGCAGTCGTTTATAAGGGAAAAGTAACCTGATGCACAGGTAGGCTTTTTCATAAATTGAGTTTTGTCAATTAAAACATCTGAAGGAGATAGCAGTCTTTTCTAGGCCAGCCAATTTTCTACTCATTGCAGTTTTATGATAGTCAATCAAAAAGCCAAGCAAGAGGCAGAAAGTAATAATTCATTTCCTTAGGTCTGATGCAAGCCTCGGTACATGCTATAAGCCTCAAGGCACGCATTTTTTACAGGGGTTCAAGGATTAAACACTGATGCCTAAACCTGGGTAAACTCTCCTGCAATCCATGAGTTTATTTCTGTAACCATGAATAAACAAGGTTGGAAGGGATCTCCAGTGGTCATCGTGTCCAACACCTAGCCCAAAGCAGGTATAATTACAGCAGGTCACTGAAAGCCATGTCCAATCTAGTCTTGAACACTTCCAAGGATGGAGATTTCACAACCACTTCAGGCAACTTCTTCCAGTATTTCACCAACTTTACAGAAAGATTATTTTTCTTATATGTAATCAAGATTTCCTACTCTTCCAAATTACATCCATTGCCTCTCATCCTATTGACACTTCCAAAAGTCTGGATCCATCTTCTTTAAATTCTCCAGCCAGATAGTTGAGCCTTCTCCTCTGAGAAGCAAACCTAGTTTTCTCTCAGCCTCTCCTCATGCCTCACATGCTCCAGACTCTTCTGCTTCTTGGGAGCCCTCCACTGGGTTCATAGGTTCACATGGCGCTGTCAGCATCTTCCCGAGTAGCTCAAAACTGGATACAGTCCTGAAGATGCAGTCTCACAAATACTGAGTAAGGGGGAATGATTACTTCCTTGTGAACAAGTTAAGGAGATTTAGGTTTTTTATGAGCATTTTTTTTCCACTTTTACAGAAACTTGCATTTTAAATCTGCACACTGATGTGAGAATACCTCCACAATTCTGTACTCAAATTCCTTTTTATACTAGTACATAGGGCAGTTGTTTAACAGCTTTATCTTATCCTAACCTTCATCTGAAACAAGGGTTTATTCACATCGCTGCCACCATTAACTCACTGTAACAAAATAAATTTCCAGTATTTGTTGCACTCATCTTCATAAGCGTGCTCTCCCAGAGAAATTACATTAACCTGAATTCCAGCAAAACATCTATAAAATCAAGATGAAGCCATCATTCCCCTGCATCCTGAAGTATTCCAAGGCATAGCCTACAAGCAGTACGATTGCTCTCTTTAAAAAATTCAGACACAAAGCACAGGACCACACAAGCCGTTTTTAGTATGTACACACCAATGCTTTTAGGGGAAAAAAATAAATAAGTCTATGCTGTCTACGTTAATAGCTGTAAGAATTCAGAACTTGTGACTATTTTAAAGGAATGCAAATACCACAGTCCTCCCACTCTCTTCAACCAAACGATCCCCTATCTTCCTGAGGAAATAGTATAAGAACTTGTTTACAAAATGATGTATCTGGAGATAGTCATAGTATGTCTAGAAACATCAGGGAAACTAAAATGTGTTTATATAATTCCAACTCCTATCTAACCAACTTGAAGATAATTCACAGAAATTAAGAATTTTGTATCTAAAACTTATATTCCAATTATTTTTTTGTTTTGGGATTATTTCTTCTTCAACTTCTAGAAGCATACCAGAACCATTCTAAGGTGAAAGGTTCAATTAAAGGGTCCAAAAACCCACATTACTAAAAATGTGTTCACAATAATAGGTAGATTGTAATAAGTTACCATGGAAAATAAGGACAACTTGTCCCATTAAATATGTCTCAATCTCCTTATTGTAAGCAAGATTTTTTTTTTTTTCAGATGGCCTATTAGAGAAATACAGCCAAGTTTAAAATTGCATTGTAGAAAGAAAAAGCATTTTTCCTTGCACTCTTTATTATTCCCACAAGTGTCTTAATAGATCCTAAATACCATTTTTCTACAGAACTCACCTAACAATATATACAGCTGACCCGGAAATTAAAAGTAGAATCGTGCACAACTTCAAGAGGCAACTTCACTGTTGTTTTATTTATATTTGCTTGCTTTCTGCTGGCGTTCACTTCCTCACATCATGACAATACCCTTCAAGATGTCAGGCTTTCATCTACATAGCACAGTATTACACTGAAGCATTAAATCAGTTTTGAACCCATCCATAGATTACACAGGTTCTTCCAAACCATGCATTCCCTTAATGTACACAGTTAGAAATAAGTTATCCCACAATTTTTAATTGCTAGATGCTTCTTCAGCCACTTCTAATTAAGGAGCTTATAGCAAGATTGTTGCATTCACAGAATTTGAATCTTCACACAGATTAACTGTTAGCAGAATCAAAGTCGTTTGAACACAGGACTTCCAAGCAAAGACAAATGAAGAGCTGTTATTTATATCAGTATTTCAACAAAATGTGGTTTTAATAAGCTGAAACCCTAACTCAAACGATTACTTTTCTAGCCACTAAAGATACTGCATTAGCCTCCAAGGCAGCCAAAGTCAGTTACTGCACAGTCTTAGTGCGCAGCAAGTTCCCCTCTCTTCTTGCCAAGGGCAAGTATCACCAGTTGGGATCCCAGCAAAGTAATATAACCTACATAAAAATTAAGGTGAACAATTTCACCCTCTTCTGCTCATGATGGAATAACGGTAAAGAGCACACATTATGTTAAATACCAGTCTCTCTCTGTGGAGAGTGTTGTAAGAAAAGCCTGAAATCTATGTCGTAAGAATACCCTTGAATGTACTGGGGTTTTAGGGTTAAAAAAAACCCACAACAAAACCAAACAAACCCCAAAAGTTACTTATGTCAGAGACATTCCAGGTAGGGACAGACCCCTTTTTTCACATTGTTAAAAGAGGATAGTGCAAGAAAGCTTTACCAAGCCCTACAGGAAGACAGTGATGTACTATCCTGTGTCTAAGATCCACTCTCAGAAGCTCCAGGCCTTTCCAGTTAAATTGCCAGTGACTGTAACACTTCTTAGTACCAGTGGCTTTCCTTCCCCTTCCTGTTCCCATCAATTTTACTCATTTTATCTAGATCTCTTCTTGCCTTTTACTTCTTTCAAGGTCCCCATCGTAGGCGTTCTTGCAAAAGCACCTTTTGCCCCCCTCCTATCCTTACTTTTCTGTTTTCTCTACTAAGTATAAATTCCACTTTCACATGCAAGAAGCCTCCTTTTTGGTACTTGAATACTTTGTATTCCACAGATCTCTTCACTTGCAGATTCTCAGGTGTTGTAAATAGCAAGTATGTAGTATAGGTATATACATACATTGAGAAACATTCAACACACAGTAACCCAACAACCAAAATTCAAAAGCCCAAAGACTAATCAAGTAGCCAAATCCGTGAAACATCAGCAACGGTATCTTTGGCAGCTCTAAGCTTCCATCCTTGATGCTGAGAAAGCTGTACCCCTAAACAGTCACTTATGCCAGTCATGTTCTAACACTTATACCTGCATTTTGAAAGTTAGAAACCTGGTCCACGTAAAATTAGAGAGAAAGGAACGCAAGTCTGCCAATTATAAATCTCTGTTCAACCAGCAGGCAGCTGCCAGAAAGATATAAAACTTTCCTATGCTCTTGTTGCATCCTCTCACAATGATGCTACACTTGGAATTNACTTATGCCAGTCATGTTCTAACACTTATACCTGCATTTTGAAAGTTAGAAAGTTGAAAGTTAGAAATGATGCTACACTTGGGATTTGTGGTAACATTTCTCATTGCCACTTCTTCAGTGAGCCTTGCCCCCTTTAGAAATAGTTATCTCAAATGCCTCAGGCTTCCAAGAAGTATTTGAGCATAGTATCACATGCAAGATACTAACTGAATAAAACATCTCATAAACCAGCAAGGCTTTTAAGCTTCCTCAATTTGACGTGGATGGTTTTTCCATTCACATGCTGCATCTCCCATCTTTTCCAGATATATTGTTGAACAAAATCCTTGAGGAAAAAAAAAAAGTTTCCTTACCCCACTTTTCTGTTCTTCTGAAGCAGAACTGTATTCAGACCTTCTTCTTGTAAAAACAGAAAGGGGAAAAAAAATACTCACAGAAGGAGAGTCAGCACCACCATGCCTGGTCTCAGTGCAAAGATTTACACCTACAGCTTTACAGTCGGCAGTGCTTGGTATTTGCAAAGCAAGACTACCAGTGCCATAGCTCCCCAAACCAGTAAAAGCTGACACTGCTGCCAAATGAAAGTATTGCAGCCTCCTCCTCCATTTGTGCACCCCAAACACTATCACCTCCCAGATGCTAGGACTAGAGTGAGGATCCATCCAGTGAAAGAAATACAGTCAGTGTCCTGGCTTAAAGTTAACTCAGGAAAAAATAAATAATTTAATCTCATCCTGCATCAGTTCTTGATCTGGTTCACGCAGTGACTGCACAAACCTATGCTGGAAAAACAGAGAGGACAGCACAGGGGTGAAAAACAAGGAGCCACGGGAGGGATGACAATGGGGGAAGGCCTTCCTCGAGCAGCTCTAGGTGTCCAAGGAAACACAACCTATTCCGTATTGCCAGGACTGCCCTCAAGAGAACCATTATGGACCCTCACACAGTAACACAAAAGTTTAGTGTTTTGCAGAGAAACAATTGGAAGTCTTAAAACAGAAATAGACACTCGTATCACGGGGTGTTAATACAGCAAGATAGGAAGGGTTGCATCAACCTCTAACTCTTCTGTAGGAAGTCCCTAATCAAGGCTACTTGCCCTGTGCTTCTCACCTGTAACAGAACAGCGGAGAAGAACTGCTAAAATCTTTTCTTCTAAAGCACGGATCTGCTGTGTTACAGCCAGGTTGAAGCTTCAAGCTCTGCTGCTAACAGAAGCCTTGCAGTAAGACTGCAGCAATGACTTGGGAGGCAGCCGTTTCACACCAGGTTAGCAGCCCGGCGAACAAACACCCCTCCCGGCACAGCCCTCCGAGGCAGGCCCGGCACGGTGGCGCTGCCCTCCCTCGCCGAGGGGGAGCACAAACTCAGCCCCCACGGCCCAGCCAAGTTTTGCCGAACTCTTTAACTGCCACGCTCCGGAAGCCCCTGGCTCTCCAGAGCCCGCCGGCCGGCGGCGACCTAGGAGGGGCGGCTGCAGGTTCCCTCGTCCCCGTCTCCCCAGCATCCCCCCCGGGGAGGCACCGGTGGCTCTCACAGACGGACGAGGCGGCGGCACTCACCTAGAAGAGAGCACCGGCGACAGCCCCCGCGACGGGGCCCCACACGCCCCAACCGCTACCGGCGCCCTCCAAGACGGGCGACCACCCCGCAGCACCCCGATGCCG
>VZRU01014294.1:0-46183 GCA_013398155.1 Pedionomus torquatus
GGCTTGGGGCTGGAGCGAGCCCGGGCCTGAGAACTTGTTTTCCTGCCACCCCGCAGGTTTAATTATGTGTCCTGTTTGGCAGTGGCGAGAAGCAACTCACGGGTTTTGTGATCGGGGCAATGCTCAGACGAGAGACAGAAATTTTGCCTTTCAAAGCAACAGTCTAAAAGTTTCATCCGCTTCCTCATTTATGACTAAACTGACAAGCCATATACAAAACATAAGCTAACTGGGGATACTAATAATTGTACAGCCTTTAGCACTTCACTTTTGACCACTGATTTTTGGCCCAAAATAGGCTTTGGGTTTGTGTCCTGGATGTCAGAGATAAAAGACCCTGTTTTGGAGAGCAGCAGTGGATTATGCTTTGTCAGGCTCCGCTCAGGTCAAAAGACCCATAATACACACACTGAAGTCTGGCCCACATGCTTCGCGTGCAGGTTTAGCGGTTAAATGTGGATTGTTCCCTGCAATTAACATAATTTTGTTTTACATGTAATTTGTTTCCCTTCCAATTTTCAGGAATTGTTACTGTTGGTGTAAGGACATTGGTGTGAAGACATCATAGTGATCGGTAGGTCTTCAGAGCTCAATTGACTCTCCTGTTGGGATGGCAGCCAACCATAACAGTATCCTAAGTACTGGACAGGTCTCCTCTTAACAGCCATTCACAAATAATGCAGTGTATAGTGTTTGGAATGTTTACTTTTTTTTTTATTATTATTTTTAATACTTATACTGCCAACTGTCTCAGCAATCGCAGGCTTATGTTTCTGTGTCACTGTAACTAGGGCACTTCAGTATTGAAGTTAACGTCATACACCATCAATGCACAATATTAAACTGAAGCCCAAAGTGTCAAAACACTTTTCAGACATTCTGCACCAGGAGTAAGCACTAGAAGTATGAAATTAAATTAAATAGGTGTTTGCGGGAAGATGCACACTATTGATGTTGGTACATGGCATGCCTTTCTTACTGAACTCTTCAAATACTTTTGAAGAGGATGTAGTAGGGCAGTTCAGAATACACAGAGCAAATTGGTGTTTAACACCTTAAATTGTAAAACTTAGCACCGTGGGTTGTAGTGAAAGTACTTAGTATTCATGGGATCAGAGAAATGACCCAATCTGGCTCTAAATGCCGAAGGCAGTTTGGAGCTGAAAAAAATGTCTGAACTGCCACTTGCTGAAATCAGGAGAAATGTACCTAGAAAAGCAATTCCTGTGTGCATACTCTAGTGTTATATTTTACTGAGCATCTGTTACTACCTGTTGCCAGAAACTGGATACTGGGGTAGGGACATCTCTGGCCTGACTGAAGAACACTGTTTACAGGCAGGAGCCTTTAGGATCAGGGACAAAAGCAGCAGTGGGCAAAGGATGTGGTCAGCTGACTGTCGTTTTGGGCATTTTTGATTTAAACATAGTTTGCGTTTTCAGGAAAGCTTTATATAAATTTCTTATGCTGAAAACTGCTGAATTTATTGAAACTTCACCTTCCTTTAATAACATCTTATAATTTAACATTAATGCTTTCTAACAGGTTAATTAATCTTGTGCTCATCGGTGTTCTGAATAAAATCAAACCCTCCTTATTCCATCATTGGTAGGTCTTTCTGAGCTGTACATGTTGCCTTCAGTATGGCAGTCGTGTAGTAGCACTATACCAGCACACCACTAGAGGGCTTTGCTCTCAAAGTATAATATTCATTACCAAGTTATAAAAAACAGTATTTCATGGTTGCATCTCACAGTATGACAGTCATTGTCTCATCTTCTTTTTACTCCAATGGAATTAAATGCTGTCATTGCTTTGATCAGATTTATTTCTTTTCACTGGTGCTTACTTGCCTCAAGTTGGTAAGGACGCGGGTGCGTTTTGATGAAAGGGAGTACATCCATATTTGATTATCACTGGGGAAGTATTTTAAAGCTCTGAAAAGGAAGCAATAACATTTACCGAAAAATAACTTTTCCATCATTAAAGGCAATAGTCAAACAAATGTCTTTCTCTTTTTAAATTCTACATTTGTTGGTGAGTTTCATATTTCCAGTTGCTTCCATATTTTATTTTTAAAAGTATAAATTATAGAAGTAGAGTTATCATGCTTATTTTCTGCTTCTTGACATGTTTCACGTTTTACATAGTCTGTTTTGGAACAGTAATTCAGCTGGAAGTAAAACAAACTCTGTTTTCTTTATTGTCCCAGCTTACAACACCATTATACTGTGCTTTGTATTTGTAATCTAGTGTTTCATAAATAATTTATGAAAATAATTGAAGTTTCTGAGTTTGGCAAAACAGGTTTTTCATATCTGGTAAACTAATATAGTTAGATAGTTTTGCCAGGGATTTTCCTCTCCTGCCCCTTTAGAGAGCATATATACACATTGCTAGTACTAATAAAGTGTCTGACTTCACTTTAAAAAGTGTATTTACATTATACTCTGAATCTGATTTCTGTTTATGCTGAAACTAGTTCAAAGAATCTTTTGTCATGTAGGAATTAGAGTGAACATGAAAACAAAATACACATACTTTTTCTGAAGTGGGAAATGGAAGAATTGCCTACCGTGGTCTTAGGTTTTTAAGTATGAGAAAAAGACAGTAATGCAGATGAATGTGGCAAAGGGACAAAAAGTACATGTGTATGTCAGGAGATAAAAGTTTTGCAGCGGGCTAGCATGGGAAATGAGATGTTTGAAGTGAACAGGCAGGAATGGCCCAGGAGTCTTTTATGTTTGAGTGGGTTTTGAGTGTTACAAGTCACTGCAATGTTTTACATTGACCTCAGCACCACATTTTCTTCTTCCTCCAAGCGGGCAGGAGAGAATACAACGGATTTGCACACTTTGGTTGCCTAATGCCTCATCATGCAATACTTCGATCGCATGAGTTGTTGTGTTGATTGCACTGGGACTAGTCATGTATGTAGAGCTTCTTGTAGATAGGTTGGTGCAACCGAGGGTTTATGGATTGTTTATGGGTTTGAACTTGGTGTTGGCTTTGTGAAGGACAATGGTTTCCCTTTGTGCTAGCTGCATGATTTGAATTTTCTTTGAGCACAGCACATCCCCATTCTCCTTTCATGCAATACAGCTTAAGAGGCAAGAGTTGCTGTTTAATCAGCATTGCTGAACCTGAGGTACATACAACTGGTGTATGTATTATATTCATGTGCGTTTTGAAAAATCCTGGGTTTATGCTGGTATAAATCTAGATTGGTTCTAAGAGCTGTCTTGGCTATATTCCAGTATTGCTGGGAGCTGTGTTTGACCATGTCTTAGAGGTAGCCATGGTAGTTGAGTGTACTGAGTTTCTATTACCTTTCACTGGCACTGGGCTAACATAAAGTTCAAGTTGTGAGTGAGAGCATCAGGAGAAATATGCAAACAGCTGACATTTTCATATAATAAAATAGTTGTCAGTTAGGGAGGGGATTCAGAATATTTCTCAGTGATTCATGCTGGTAAATCACACTGAAAATGATGGTAATTTTGAATCCTGCCTGATAGCTATAGATACCTTGTTCTCCCTCTCTCCACCCCTCCCTTTTTTATTCGCCTCTCCAGTTGCCCCTCTTCCTTTAGCTTGTACCTCACATCTAAAAAATGTGATTGCAACCTGAATTGGCTTGTGTTTTATGGGAGGAAGGATCAGATGTCTGAAAAAAGGAGAAATAAAGTGAAAGAAGGGATTATATCCAGTTGTTAGTGCACTATAGTTTTAAACAGAAATCTTTCTACTTTAATGGAGTCAAGATGGGTTTAATTATTTTATGGTAATTGTTTCTTTTTATTGATGTCCCTGTGCAGACACCACCAGAAAGCCAGAACAGTTTGTTTCATTTAAGTTTATGATTTCTTTTTGGCATTAATTTGGAAAATAAAGGTTGTAGAAGCATAAAGTGTGAAAGAAAATGGAAAAGAAAAGAGTAATGGGGGAAAAAAGTGCTCAGTCCCCGCATTTTAAGCTGCAGTGTGTAGAAGGCTCCTGTTTAACCTTCTGTAGCTGAGAATTTTCAGGAATGGGATCTTTGCTGGTGCTAATAAAAAACTATAAATAAGAGACTTCAACTAGCCACAACAGAGAAGGGATATGTAATCACTGTAGGCCATAGTACTTAAGTTTAAGAAAAATATGTTCAGTGCTTGTGCTCATCTTAATACATATATTTTTACAAATTAAAAAGCTACTGTTTTCGTTTCTAGTTCACCTTGATCACCAGGACAGACTCCACGAGAGATGGTAAGTGGTCTTTACGGGTTTCTATGTGATAACTTAGTCACATATTATATACAAAATGCATATAAACACTTCTATTGAACTGTCAATGCAGACATGTAAAAATTAGATGTGAAAGCAACTAAATGGCTTTGAAAATAGAATTCGCATTACAACAGTGAGTGATTTGTCTACTCCTGGGAAGACTCCAGAAACATAACAGGAAAATAACAGAGGACTGTGATCATTTGCTCTAGATTTATAGCTTTTGTTTCCTTGAGGAAATCTCTTATTTCCATTTATTCCACAGCTGAAAAAGCACAGACATAGAACTAAGTTAAGCTTTAAAGTGTTCCTTTCCCTTTTCCACCCCAATGTAAAACTTTTCTTTTAATGGATGTATTTTTAATTTTCAAATGTAAAAGGGGTTTTCAAGGGTCACTTTCAACAAAAAAGCCACAAGAAGTAGTTGGACAGGCACCAGCATCACAGTTCTGCCTACATGAACTAGCTTTTTGTCTTCCTTTTCCCTAAATTAACAACTGAAGCTAGTCAGCTTGACAAATCAGCCAGCTGGATTCCAGAGCTTTCAGTAAAGTTATCAAGGCCCGTTTTAGAAACATTTTAGAAGAACTGGAGATAATTTTTGTGCTTTAAAAGAATATGGTGTCTTCTTTGGTAATAGATGAAATATAGGAGCTACCATGAAGCTTGACAAAAGTAGGTGTTTCAAAGGCAGATTTTTAAGTAGTGGGGAAAAATATACAAAATGTTCTCAAAGTAACCTGCAAATGTATCAGATTTGACAACAGGACGTTCTCATCTAACTGAGGAAGGATGAGGAGTCAGTGTGACATTCTTAAGCGAAACAAGAACAGTAAATAAAACATTGTTCACCCTAGCTTTTAGGTGTCTGGATGATTAAGAATGAAAAAATCCCATATGGAAGGCAGATGCTTTTCTTGCACCCATTCATTTTAGGAATAAATCTTCTGAAATGCATGGTCTTGTAGCAACACAGTGTTAGACCAAGAAGAGAATCAGAATGAAGTTTCACCTCCATAAATTCTCACTTTTCAGGAAAGATAAGTTTGCCTGGACTTTTAAATCACACAGGTAATTTCCACAGCCCTTCACAAATAGGGCACAATTTTTGATCAGAAATTCTGAAGGAATGCAAGTTTGTTGTAATGGCTTTTCTTTACAGACTCTATTAGCCAAAGGTGTTTTGTTTCTGAGAGCACTTACCAATGAGCTTAGAAAGAGATAATATTTGTAGATCTCTTATGGAATAATGGGCTCAGTTATACAGAAAGAGGGAAACAAGAGAGTTACAATTATTATTCCAAACTCTCTGGCATTTGCATTATTGCCTGAGAACCAGAAAGTGAAAACAAATGTAAGTAAATGAAATTAACCTGACTTGTTATTGTTAGCATTAAATGGAAAGTATTTTTTAGGTTTGTTTTTTCTGTTTTGGTTTTCTAGAGGACCATTCCTTAAGGCTATAGAGTGGTGCTGGTACAGATCAAGAAAACATGCTTAAAGAAAGATTTTTGTCTTGTATGCTCTCTTTAAAAAAAAAAAAAAAAATTAATGAAGGACTACGAATGTTGCATTTGTCTCTGAAAATCTCTGCTCATCTTGCTATGGTTCTGAGTGTTTGCCAAAACATGGCTTAATTAAAATTTTTCCAGTTTAAAAGTACAGGCATTCTGTTTTGGCCCAGATAAAATACTTTGTGTAGAAATTAAGATGTGAGGGAAAGAAAAAAAACATTTGATATTTGTCTTCCTTGTTCTAGGCTCTATTTTACTCTATGACTTTCTCTTAAGATCCTCTATTATTCCCCTCCTTTTGAGAATAGGATGAAAAGAGAAATTAAGTGGCCCGTAGGAAGAAGGCTTAAGGCTAGAGGGACTGTAGTGCTAATCTGAACAGTGGGAAACTGTTTTTTTCAGGAAAACTAAGATTAGCTGGAAGACAAGAGAAGGTGTGTTACAGTATGTTTCATTCTATAGAATTATTTTTCCATATACTTTATCAGTGGTACTTTATTAGCCCTTTTCATTTGTTGGTTGCTGATGAGTACAAAAGGGGGATTTACTGGCAGCTTGCACTTGGCTAAATACAGTCTTGTTTTTGATTGAGGCCATGATGGATATATGAACTTGGCTGAATGGCCATTTGACCTTTTCTGAGAAACTTATTTTGGCAGGCAGATGGAGGAAATATGTTACTGGATAAAATGAATGCCTTTGTTTAATATGGAGGAATTTTAATCTCTTGTGTTTTCTGTCTGCGGATTTGGAAATCAGGTGTAGGTTGTAATACATACACCTTGGAATGATTCGGTTTTTGCAGTTCATGTGAGAGTGGCTAAGGAAATGTGGAACATATCCATGCAGCATATCCTCTAAAAAGAACTGATTCCTACTGTAGAAGCACAAACAGTTCGAAAATTCCTTCTGGGCACTACAACTTCTCTACTACTAATTCTTCATTGGTAGTTGTGTTCATGCTAAAGCAATGTCTTGTCAGAGCAATGCAGTATAGCTTCCCTTCTCTTTCAGTTCTACATGGTCTATCATAAGAAAAGAATAACTAATGATTAAAAGGCAAACTTTGTATTTGTGTTCACAGTGTTTCTCCCCTCAACTGCTGTTTTTCTCTTTTTTACATTTTTTTTTCTTGATGTTCTTTCCCCCTCTCTTTTTTTGGCCACAGGAAGACACAGAGCCATGGTATTGTCAGAAAGTGTATGCAAGATACTGGAAGCACTATGACTTGGCTATGCGCTGGATGCGTAAACACCAGAAAGCCTACAGGAAAGCCATGGAGTCCTTTTATCACCTACCATGGCATCCTTCTGCAGCCTCTCCAAGTGGCCGCTACTCAGATTGGGATGGGTATGATCTCCCACACACCCACAACTATTCTTCCAGCTATAGCCCACATGGCAGAGCTCAGTACTATGAGGGAGCTCAGCAGTACACAGATGCCCACCAAGGGAGGGAGGATGCTGACAGGGACTCCGAAATGGAGGAGGACTCCGAGTCTGAAGGGGAGATAGAATATGACTTGAGTAACATGGAGATCACAGAGGAGCTTCGTCAGTTTTTTGCACAGACAGAGAGGCACCGGGAAGAACTGCGTAAGTCCATGCTTGTTCTGTGTTTTCTGGTATTTGGTAGCCATAGCGTTGAGTGATGGATGACTTCAACATTTAAAGGTTTTGTAACAATTCACGGAAATAGGTACTGCAAGTGAGCAAGCCAAACAGAGTGATGCAGGCAAAACTGATGGGTGCATTTAAGTATCATTCATTAGATGTGTCAGAAAATGTTTAAAGCTTTTTCGCTGAGAGGAGGCAGTGTTATTCTCGTCTTTGACTCTAAAAACACACTTGTCCAGAGGGCGATATTCATCTCCAGTGCTGAAGGAAAAACTCCAGGATTTTTATGGTTAAATCTGGTTAGCATGCTATATGTCTGAGTGGGGAACCCAGAGGAAGTGCTTTACTACGTTACTGAACCCTAGAGTAAGCCTCGATGTATTTTATAACATGGAGCAGTCATTTTGTTTGTTATTCTTTGACTAATCGAATAGTAAAATTCCATGACTGTTTTCTTCTCCCCCTGCATCCCTAGAGTACTCTTCATTATGTACCATACTCACAGTTTCTTTTTGTTTTGCATCTTGATTTGGACCTAAGTCCTTAACGAGGGAGTATAAGCTAACGGCTTAAGATTTTTGTCAGCTCTTGATCTTCAGAGGTGTTGGTCATCTTTGTTTCTGTGAAAACCTTAAAAAGAAATAAAAGTTTATATTGTACTTAGTGACACTTTACTACATATATAAAGTTGCAAACAAATTTATCTGCTTTAAGAAAGCAGCATGATGAAAATAACTTTTTCCACATGACTCCGTTAGGAAATGCCCAGAATGAATGTTTAATAGAGCTTTCTCTTCTTTCTTTGAAAGCAAAAAATGTTGTAAATATGCATGATAAAGGCAATGATGGTGGGGGGGAGGTAAAAATCATGTTATTTTAAGCTCTTTGATCAGAGGGTATCAGGTGAGCTGAAACACTTGAGCTTAACTTCACACTTCCCATCAATATGGTGCAGACACAGTTGCCCTAATTGTCAGGTACTACCTTCTCACGTTCCTTTGTTATCATCGCTTTCTCATCATGCTTTTGTAGAATCAGCTTGGTGTTCTCTGCTGAAATGTTCCTTTAATGAGATTCAGGATGCTTTAAGATGCTCGGCTACTTCTACAAATGCAATGCGTTTTCTTTGGATTTATTTTGTCTTTATGGTTAGTGTTGTTTAAAGATGAACAGGTGATTAAAGTGTTATTCTGGAATCTGGAAAATCTGGGCTCAGAGATATTCTCTGTTGCAAGTATTCTATATGACCTTGGTATAGCTCTTCAGCCTCACTGGCTGCTCTTGCTAAAAATATGATTTGATTCTTTATGATGTGCTGGTGAATCTGGAAGAAGTTTGTGATTCAGAATACAGTTTTACTTTTGTTCCTTCCACCACAGCAGTGCTTGGGAACTTTTGGAATAATTAGGTCTGCTGTGTGCCATGTACTAGCCTAGTTCTGGGTAAGTGTAACTCCATTGGCTTCAGGGGCAGTATTTAATATTTGCTTGCAAATTTAAGCAGAATTTGGTCTTTAGTTACTGCATGTCTGTTTCTTTAGTAGTTTCCATGATAAAGTGAGGATCATAATAATTGTCTGTAATTCCTCAAAGCATGGAAAAGTAAACAAGTACTTGATATAATTGAAATTTAGAAGTGCCACAGAACTCTTGGGTGAATGGTGCTATCTAAATGCTAATTTTATGAGTAATTAAAAATATGATATGATTGTGTTCAGAAATATTTTTTTCTTGCATAGTGGGGGAAGAGGGAAAATGGAATATATTTTTAAGTCTGTTGAAGTTTCTCAAAAGAAGAGCTGTAAGCAGCAGGAGAAGGGAAAAATAAGTTTTCCCGATGGTGTGGAAATGAGCTGGTGTTGAGACCGTGTTGAATGCAGTACCACTGTACTTTATGAGGTAGTGTTATTAATTTTCCTGGATGCTGTTTCTGAACAAAATTAAATTTAGAGGCTCATTAAGTTGCAATCCATAATGACACTGTCATGCTAAATCTTTATTATTATGCTGTAGAATGATTGTTGTTCTGTATTGAAGCTCAATAAGATGGAGGTAATGCATCCACAAAAGAAACCCACAGTTACTTGAGTATTTCCTCTCTGATGCCTTTTCCTTTTAATCCCAAACTGTTTGTCCTGGGCAGCTCCCCCCTACCTTAGGAACAGTTTTGTATAGAAACTTGTGCACTATAAAGCTCAGTAATGCCTGAAATTTAGACATCCATCACTGGAAGAGACATTTTTAATGTTGAAGTAAGAATTCTAATTTTCTCTAAATTGCATGAGAATGTTTGGGTATGTCAAAGCAGAATGCCAATAGTGACCTTGGTGATCAGTTGAATTATAAGCCAGCTGTTACGGAACTTTAAGGGAAAGGCTGTGTCTCATATTTTCTTTCTCTGGCATAAATGAGGGGCTCCAGCTGGAGTTCACAGCCTTTGACCCCTGTACCTTGATATGCACTTGGGAGAAGGCACCTGGCTTGATCTTTTAAAACAAATTCTATACAAGAGTTTCATATACATCTATTGCAGCTTACTGAACTGTGAGAGACAGAGAAAAGAGGAGCAGTGGGACAAACAGAAAGGGGAATCTGGCACATAAAGAAGGGGATACTAGTACAGAGCATTAATACAGAGCATGGAGGTCTGATTTATCTTTCTGAAAGATGACTTCCATTAGTCTGATGTTTCTCAAGCCCTGCAAAATTAGGAAATACTATGCAGCATCAGTGCAGCTATTTTGGATATGTAGAATGAGAGTCCTGATTTACTGAGTTACCAAGATTTACCGACATAGCTGGTTCTCACACATCATGCATCTCTTACCAACCTGTAGGAGGATAACCAAATGAGAGAGTTGGGGCTGTTCAGCCTGGAGAAGAGAAGGTCCTGAGGAGACCTTTTAACAGCCTTTCAATACCTAAAGGGGGAGCTACAGGAGAGTTGGGGAGGGACTTTTTATCAGGGAGTAGAGTGATAGGATTAGGGGTAACAGTTTTAAACTGAAAGAGGGGAGATTAATATTAGATTTTTAGGAAGAAATTTTGTACTGTGGGGATGGGGAGAGACTGGAACACATTGCCCAGAGAAATTGTGGATACTCCATCCCTGAAAATGCTCAAGACCAGGCTGGATGTGGCTTTGAGCAACCTGCTCTAGTGGGAGGTGCCCCAGCCCATGACAGGGGATTTGGAACTCCATGATCTTTAAGGTCCCTTCCAACCTGAACTATTCTATGATTCTATGAAGCGGACTGAACCGAATCCTAGCTGATGTCAGGATCTTCACTGCTAATGCCCAATCTAGAGTCTGCTGGAGGTAAATGTGGTCACAGACATTAGGTGATAGGATCTTACTAACTTTAACAGTGGGAGACTTAAACAGGCCTGAGATGCAGGTGGGTAAGGCATTTGTGTATGGGTGGTGAAATACAAGTACTAATGCTAATTACAAAGAGAAAAGTACCAAAGATAAGAAGGCCATCATGTTGGATTAGGCAAAGAAGAAAACTTCAGGTTTACTCCGTTTTTCAGTCACTAACACAAACTTGAAGAATGAGTAGATTCTTAACTTCTGTAGTGATTTTTTTGTCTTTTTTTTTTTTTTTTTTTTCACAGTGGGCATTTGCAGTGGTTGGCTGACTTGCACAGTAAAGCCTTTGAAACTGTGAAACTCTGAGCCTTGCTGCATGTTTTAACACTTCAGCAGTGATACAGCTGTTCACAAACAACCTCTTAAAATGGTCTCTTTTTTTGTCTTTGAATTCGTGTCAAATTCTTACTAGTTTTTATATTCATGTCATGTGTTGCAGTCAAGTTGTGTGTTCCTGGGCTGCCCTGTAGTAATTGTGAGCAGAGTTTTGCTGAGGCTGTGTGAACTCAGATATATTAATGCACTCCAAACTTGTCTCATATTCTAGATATACAGTACATTTGATTAAAATCCTTTACAGACAGTTTTAATTTCTTTCCTCTTCAGTTGTTTCTTCATAGGCAATCATAATTATCTAGTGAATCTATTTTTTAGGGAGTTTTCTTGTCAGGCTAGTCTGTTGCTCTGGTTCTCCTTGTAATGGTGATCCTAGTATGCTGTGCTTCTTGGGGATGTTCTTAGTTGCATTTAAAAGTCTTCCCTCTGGCTGTTGAAAAGCATGAAGTTATTTTTCTAGGTTACCATACCTGCCAGACCTAGGTAGCATACTGGATTCTGCAAGCATCCTAAATGTAAAGGACAGAATACAGTAAGTTACCTCTTTATATCTACAAGAATTAAAAGGACAAAAACCAAGAAAGGGAGACTTACAAACATGACAATTCTGTAACTAGGCTAGTTGCACATATTTTCAGTTTAGCCTTTGAAACATGTTGGTTTTTTCTTTGTTCACTTTGTACATCTAAGAGAAAATGACTACTGTAACTGAGTGAATACAGCATTGCAAGTACATTGAGAACCATTTTGTAGTAGTCAACAGGCAATTAGACAGTGTCCTTTATTTAAAAACAAAGAAATGCAAAGGAAAGGACCATCATGTCAATTCATTACTGAAGGGTAGAAGTCTGTCAGTTGTTAATGCTATGACTATTATTTTCCAGTCTCTGTTTGTATTGCCTGCACATACCCTCCAGCTTTTCCCAAAATAATGTTGTCTCAACTTGAAATTTTCACGCCAGATGGAAAACCTTTAAAAAAGATTGAAATGAAATGGTGAATGGAGATGTTTCAAATCTGCAATTTGTAGGTTTTTTCCCCTTGGGTTTCTTTTTCTCTGAAAGAGGACAGTCGCTACTGTCTCTTCTCTGAAGAGGGAGTAGTGGAATTTTCTGTTTTAAATAGTACCAGATCCATGAAGCTTTTGGTTTCAAGGCCTTGTGCTTCATCAGAAAATAGACTTTGATGCAGGTTTTTTGCCACCATCTTTTCCCTTTTTCCTTCGCTTTGGGTAAATGCTTCTCTCTATTCTTCATCTGTCTTATTCTCCATCAGAGTACAGTTCAAATTCTTACTCTTGGACACCAGCATCTTTTTCATTGCTTCTTCCTTACCCTAAAGTCTCAAAGCAGTGTGGATGGTGACCTTCCAAATGTCTGCTTAACTTCTTTAGCTTTGTCAGCTTTGTTACCACATCAACTTTTACCACTATCTTTAGAAGTTGAATTGCTGAAGCTTCTGAGAAATGCCAGTTAAATAAGAGTGCTGTCTGCAATATGTGTGGGTGCTTGAGAGATGCTTTTGAAGCACGTTCTTTTGTGAATTGAAGGAGAAATGTGAAAGGCTCTCCTTTTGTACCACATTTCTGCTATTGATGATTGAACTTTTTATTGTGGAGCAGCAGAATCTTCTCAAATGCACACACTGTACCCAGTGTAGAGGCTGTGTTACTTGGTACTGGAAGCCAACAGAGAAAAAGCATCCTCAGTAGAGAAACAAGGAAAAGTCCCACAGTTTTCACTGCTTTAATATGGACAATTAATCTGTACTTGCAAAAACAAAGGATCTGAATTACAATAGGAGAGCAACAGTTGGACACAGTTTCATATCTCTTTCATAAGAGACAAGGTTACCTTTGTACTAAGTGTATCAGTTTGGGAACACAGTCCTTCCTAGAATATGTGATAGTTGAGAAAATGTCCTTGATCTCCTACTAGAGGCAGAAATTGAGCTTATAAGAATACAGCTTTGCTATATGGACTTGTGTGTTTCCTGTCAATCCAACACATTTTGTAGTGAATGGACATTATGTTGCACAGGTGTACCTGCTGCTACAGGAATTAATGGAAGAGATACACTAGAAAGCTTGAGATGCTGCTGAGGAAACTGCCCTTTCTGTATCACTGGATCATATACAGACTGAGATGGTTATATCCTCTACTGCGTGTTCAGTAGATTTGTATAAAGGTTAATGTGTAGAACTGGAAATTATATGTGAAGTCTTTCTTGTTTGTTATGGGCCTCAGGCTGAGACTTTGACAGTGTTGGCAACCCCTGAAAGTAAGGAAATCCAAGGCCAGGCCTGTTATTTTGCTGCTAAGGGATGCCCCAGGTTGGAGCTCCTAAGTGGCATCTGAGGATGCAGTGGACTTTTCCTAAACAGTGGGGTGGAGCGGGGGCCTGGAATGCATGTGCCCTGTTTGTCAGTGGCTGTACTGGGCCCAGTTCTGCCTAACCATGCTGTGGAGTACTGGCATTAGAGTTACAGCAGGCTTATACCTAGGAGCATGAGTAAGGAAACTCATGTGGTTCAGTGTAGGTGCAGCATAGACGTTGCTTTAAGAAGAATGCCAAGATGTCAAACACCTTTATTTCCTCTTACGTTTGATGGAAATAAAGAATGCCTCAGTAGCTATCTTAATATGAAAATATGTATTAGACTTTGGAAACCTGTGTTTGAAATTGTCACCTTTCACTTGTGTCTGTAATGTGTTCCCATCATTATAGTGGAGATAGTGCATAGCTCAGGCAACTTGTTGAGAGGCTCAATTCATTCATATTTATAAGGAATTGTGAGTAGTTGAGCAGGAAGTGAGGAAAAGCCTCAGGTGGCAGAAGGATGAACAATATGATGTGACAAGAGCCGTTCATTGCAGACCTTTTGCTTAACAGTTAAGTTAGATGTCATACCTCTGACCGAAAAGCATTATGTCGATATTGTCTTTACTGAACTAAGACAGCATATGGACTACACTTTCTCCCAGAGAGCTATTTTCCCTAAGTTATTCATGAGTCAGTAAGAGAAGTCTGGTAATCTTACCTTGTTGCTACTATTAGTGTATCATTGCTGTGGTAAAATTCCTTCTGACTGGACTTGTCTTGAGGATAAGAGAATAAGAGGAGCAGGACGGGGGACAGATCATTGCTCCTCTCAGCTGCCTTGTCCCTCACCATTTGTGTGCTAGATCTGCTCTTGATAGCTTTTTCTTGACAGTTGCTGGTCTCAGAAGGATCCTGTGGAAGCGGGTCAGTAGATTAATGTACATGGTCACTTTCAAAGCTGTGATGGATTAACTATTGGAACTGTTTCTTTGTAGAGAAAACATATGCAGTAGTTCAATTCTAGGTCAGACAAGCAAAGTGTCAGTGCCTGTTTCGTGTCCATGTGGTTCCCAAGGCTTGAAGGCATTGGTGTGAGATACCTGGACTGGGCAAAACATTGACAGAGAACCACCAAGCAGACCTCAAGGCTAAGACACCATGTGTGGAAGAAGGAATTCCTCCCTGGTCTCGTTGTTAAAGCCAAGAATAGTTTTTTAGAAGATTACTTCCTAAGGCAACAGTTCTGTGTAGGAAGACACAGACACTACTTACGCACAGAAGTGGTGCTGGTAATTTTTTGGAGACAAGTCTGCCTGCTTAGCATCTGCAGCTGCTCTGAGTGGCTCCCCTAGTCTTCATTCTTTGTCCCTGAAGGGAAGCCTGTGAAAGCAGCCGCAGCTGCTGTGGAAAAGAGCAGGTGAGACCATGCTGACAGACACAGCTCTAGGGAAAAGTGGCATAAGAGCTACTCTGTGCTAATCGCTCGTCTTGGGCAGTCTGTCTTCACAGTTTATTCACTTTTCCATTTCCCCTAAAATTCCATTACTATGATTTCCATCTAGGTTCCACATGCAACGTTTCTGAATCTATGATTTTACTTGGGAGAGAGCTCTGACTCTGCTCTCTGCTGATAAATCTGAATTCATCTGCCTCTAGTGTGATGCTCTCAACCTTGTAAGTGAAGAGTGGCAGCATGGGCTATGAATTAAGGATTTTCTTACACAATGTTTTTTGTGTCTGTGTGGCAGAACTGTGACTGTAACAAGAGTGTTTAAAGTTCCAGGGTGTACAGCACTGGCATGATTGTGAAAAGCATTGTCAAGGACCAAGGTGGAAAAGGATGTAATGACATGTGGTTTTTATGCTTTTTATCTACAAAACCTGCTCAGAATCTACAATGGAGCATGGCAGCAAAATGTCTCAAATGTTACCCGTTTTAGGTCCCTGTTATAAAGCAAACCTCTTGTACAGTTTTGCTTGGAGACACATAATTTACCTGTGCTAATTTTGATGGGGTGCTGCTAATGCCAAGACTTCAGAGGCCCTGTTTTCTTTTCATCATCTCTCACTGTGCCTTGGTTTTATCAGCAGCATCCAAATCCGTCGCCATTAGGGAAATATGGGTGCTCTGGAGACAGAAATAGAGAGTTCAGATAGTTCCATCTGCCCAGGCCTTTTCAAAACTCATTTCCATGCATGCTGAAAATCAAGTGAGGGAGACTGAGGGAGACTCACACAGAGTCTGTTAGGCTACTCATCTCAGACTTGAGTGGCCTTTACAGACTTCTGTCATGACCGTGAATGTGCCATTTGGGACTGGAACCACAAAAGCTTTTATAACACAACTGGAATTTAGAAACAGATATCCAAAATAGTATTCTTTCTCCTCCAACCTTCTCCTTCTCCATGGAGCTAGTTGTTTATACCCAAAGGATGATGCATCTTAAATCCTAAGGTACAAGGGCACACTGTCACTCTTACGTTTTCTGGTGGCTGGGTTGAGTGCTTGTGCTACCTCCTGGTGATCTGCCATGAATGCCATTCCAAGGAATCTAATGCACCTTCTGCACTAGGAGTGTTTGTCTATTTTCTTTTTCTTCGGACACATAATACAGGGGTGATAGTGCTTACCTGTCTCTCAGGAAAATAGAGAAGGCTGATAGAACAACACACTGAGAAACTGTTGAGCTGCAGGCATATGAAGTACTCAGGACAGGTTGACCCAGCTGTTCATTGGTGTTAGAATTGTTACTGGTCTCCAAAGTATCCAAGCTTGTTTATCTGGATATCAGAGCTTCCTCCTGACATATTAGACACGTCTGAATTGTCAGAGCACTGTTTTGCAGTACACTGAAATCACACAGGCAATGTAAAATGAAGAATAAATCTTAAATGGATATTTGTACTGAAATAAATAACATGGGTGTTATTATGCTATTGATTGTTATTGTTCCCATTTGCCTGGATAAGAATCTTCTGGGTTTAATCTCATTTGTAGTTGCTGGAGTAGTGATTGTTGCTCTAAAAGTCAGCTCTGTATTTGCAAAAATGGGAGAAACTTTGCCAAGGAATCTAGGTCTCCAAGGAGCATGTTGGGCCTCAATTTTAATGTGTTTGTTGAAATACTAACAAGCCAATACAGTTCTCTCGGTCTGCACAAGCTTTGCAGAGCACCTTCATTTCTAGGTCTGCAATTTCTGATGTGATTGCTAAGTAGGATTGGAGAACTTGCTTTAAAATTCAACAGTTGTCGTTGCTTTGGGATTTCTGGCCACTGGTATTGTGGCACGGAGGCTGAAAAATTGTTTTAAGAGTCCAGATTATGGAGTCTGCATCGTGTGCTGGTGCATCAGTGGAGGAGGTAGTAGATGACAGAGCATCTGACTAGCTTTGGAGTAGTGCAGGAAGAAGTTTCTGCCTTTTTCTGCTCTCTGATTTCTTAATAGGTAAAGCTGGCATTGTGTAGTTGTTTGCATTCCCTGCTTTTGTATTCTTCCCTTGGCTTTTAGTCTGATGGGTGTCCTCACCTAAAGTGTGTCCTCACTTCCTTCATGTGTGGATTGCCCCATTGAAGTGACCGAGGGGGAGGCATGGAACTCCCACTTGCTAAGAAGTGCAACTTGCTGAAGGGCAGGATGCCAGCTGCCTTTTTGAAAGGAGACGGCACTCAGACTTCCACTCCAGCAACCGAGTTGTCTCTGTAATATTTTCCCAATATTTTTTGTTGTATTTTTTAATACTGGGCATAGCAATTATCCTCGTGCATTTAATTGTGTTTCATTTAATTTACTAGAATGGTGAAATGAGCAATGGGAAACTCAGAAGGTCAGAGGTAAACTAAGTTTCCAAAGCTACCTCTCAGCCCTTTCTTTCACAATTTGTGATACATTTTGCTGAGTCCTTTACTTTGACCCTCATTCCAGATGGCTCATTCAAAATGATTGGTCAGGCAGCACGCTAGTGACTAACAGCATAACAGCAGGAAAAAAATGCATATTTACTTGCTGAAATTAATTTTGTCTGGACCAGAGATTGTTATTTAATTCCGCATCTCTGCAGTAATACTAATTTGCAGACCTGCCAGCTGACTGAAAGGTCAGTTCATAGCCTGAGTGTGCTTCCTTTCAGAAAGTCAATGACATGATTGCAGGTTGCTCTCAAAATTCTTTTTAAAATGTTTTTTATAAAGTTGCAGATTTCCCTGCATAGATTACTGACTTGGTTTCTTGTGTGATACAATAAAACAAAGTTGAATCCAGCAATGTAGTCTGTGGCTGGAGTCAAGAAACACATTTCAGTGTCAAGTTTGAATGTGCAAGTTTGATTTAGAAGACTGGTACAGGCTACTTACTTTATTTTTTTTTTCTTTTGCCCAAAAGCACCAAACTTTCAGTATCACTTCAGTTGTCTAGCACTCTGTGCATCGTGGAACACTTTCTTCCAAGTGCGTGTACTTAATTTCTAGTCAGGGCACGTGTGAAAAATGATTGCGAAACTCATGTTTCTTCAGTGTGTTGGTTTGGTTTTAAAGAAGCACTTTAAAATTTGAACATTTCCCTGCTCAGTCTCCTCTGACTGTGGCATATATGAATACAGTTATATATATAGATTTAAGTAATCCTTCTGTTTACTCTAGCGCTGGTGTCTTTGTCTGGCGTCAGCATTGTTGCCATCAGCGACAGATTGGAGTTGTTTTGGGGGATGGGAGCTCAGAGTCAGCTGGTCTGTACTTAATCTTATTGCTGTAGGCTTGATCCTTACTTGAGGCAGCTGCCAGTGCCTGATCCTGTACTAATTTCAAAGCAGTGGTCGATCAGCAACTTCCTGGCTGTTTAATTCTGTCAGATGGCACAAGTGTATGGTCTGGACACATTGGTGTCTCTGGTGAGATACAGATCAAGCTTAAGATGGGCTTGCCTGTGTGTTTTATATCCTAGAAGCACACATACCTGATTATGAATTGCATGTAGAGCATTCGTATTTCTGGAGCAGGCTTTCACTGGAGGGTCACAGAATCATAGAATGGTTAGAGTTGGAAGGGACCTTAAAGATCATCGAGTTCCAACCCCCCTGCCATGGGTAGGGACACCTACCATGTTGCTCAAAGCTCCATCCAGCCTGGCCTTGAACACTTCCAGGGATGGGGCAACAACAGTTTCTCTGGGCAACCTGTGCCAGTGCCTCACCACCCTCACAGGAAAGAATTTCTTCCTAAAATCTAATCTAAATCTCCCCTATTCCAATTTAAAACCATTACCCCTTGTCCTATCACTACGCTTCCTGACAAAGAGTCCCTCCTCATCTCTCCTGTAGGCTCCCTTCAGACACTGGAAGGCTGCTCTAAGGTCTTCCCAGCGCCTTCTCTTCTCCAGGCTGAACAGCCCCAGCTCTCTCAGCCTGTCTTCATAGGAGAGGTGCTCCAGCCCTCTGATTACCTTTGTTCTACTGAGCTAGCTGGTTGCTTCATGTTTTCTGGTTAGGGATAAAAATATCCCTTCTTAAGGGTTACGTTGTGGCAGGTAATAGAAAAAATAAAAGAAAGGTGATTTGTTGTTTAGCTGGGCAGTAACCAGTGTTGCCTACTGCTAGTGTAAACATAGACGTGAAGGTTTGTATTGTTTCCATCTAGGATCTTTGGGAGTTTGTTTTGGAGACCATGAGACAACCTTTCTTGGTTTTTAATCCTATTTCTAAAGCAGAAGTCTACTCCTTTATTCTCCAGTTAACTGTGTAACTTTGTACCAGTTACTTAACCCACAGATTTCGAAACAATGTGAGATAATTAATTCTTTAAAACTCTCTGTCTGATAGGAAAGTATTAGACTCATTTTACAGATTCATTGCAGTTAGGCATGTGGCTAATTAATTTCAGAGTGCCAGGTTTGCTACTGCATGCTACCTATAAGTGAAATGTGTTGGTTCTAATTTTACTTCCTGGCTTTCTGTTAATGTTGATTTCAGAGGTAGTTTCTGTCCACTTGCTGTCTTGCTAGGTAATTTTGCCCTGTTTCTACAGAGGTGTCCTCTGTAAAATGTGTAGAAAATCTGTATTATGGTGTAAGAGAAGGTATTAAATTGAGTACTTCAGATTTGCAAAATCTGCTTGCTGTCTGCTTAGGCAGCCTGTTGCAGCCATGTCTTTCTTGGGGAGCACATGCTTTTGCCTTAGACTGTTTCCTGGTTTTACCAGTAGGTTTTCAGTCAGGTTGTGCTTCAATGAGCACTTCTCAATACCAAAGCCAGGTTAAGGAATTTTTGTTTCTAGCCATTCACTGCTACTCCAGTGCTCCCTTTTAGTTCAGCATGTGTGGTGCTGAGACCACCAGGATTAAATATAACTTGTTGGGGTTTCTCTTGTAGGATTCATTATGTGGCCCCATAGACAATTGCAGTGGCATGCTTGAGGGTCCTAGGAGCTGGAGCATGCAGCTCAGGGAGAAGGAGGGGAGAAGAAACTGCATAAGCTGGTGTTGTAGCTGAGGAAGGAAAAGTGTCCATGGAACTATGGTTTCAGACAGCCACAAGCCTGCCAAGGAATCACATCTGCTCTTACTTCAAAGCCTGTAACAGAACGTTTTCTTTTTTTCTTGAGAATATTGCATTGCTTGTAGATATATGTGGTAAAATATTCAATTTCTTTTAACTCGTTCCCTCCTCAACTAGCAGATGGAGAACTTGTCATTGAAGATGCTTGGGGTTTTAATACCTTCAACATTTGTGTTAGTTCTTTTTCACAATGGTTGTGAGTTTGGTGAGGGTTTATCATTGCAGGCAATTACACCCCAAAAAAGACACCTTTATTCCGAATTACTGGTTTCAAGCCAACTACGGCATTTGATTCTTCTGCATAGGTTGGACTGCTGCTGTAGTAAGGTACGGCCTGGTGTTCTCCACTTCTTTGAAGATGAAATTTAGCCAATTAAAAATGAGAGGGGAGAAGTTACTGTGTCATCTGTAATCCTTTTGTTGCAGTTTTTGCAAGCTCAAGGTTTTAAAGAAAATAAAACCCAAGTCTGTTTTTCCTAAACCAACTTGAAGCTAGAGTGAAGGCGTTCATTCTGCTGTAAAATCATCACTCTCTTCTTCCAGTATGTTTCCACAATTCCTCTAAGTTGCTTAGTGTTCCAAAGTAACCCTCCAGCAAGTGAGTCTGTGCTGTTTTCAGCAACCCAGAATATTTTATCTTTACAGATCATAGAATCATAGAATGGTTAGAGTTGGAAGAGACCTCAAAGATCATGGAGTTCCAACCCCCCTGCCATGGGCAGGGACACCTCCCACTAGGGCAGGTTGCTCAAAGCCCCATCCAGCCTGGCCTTGAACACTTCCAGGGATGGGGCAACAACAGTTTCTCTGGGCAACCTGTGCCAGTGCCTCACCACCCTCACAGGAAAGAATTTCTTCCTAATATCCAATCTAAATCTCCCTTCTTCTAGTTTAAAGTCATTACCCCTTGTCCTATCCCTACACTTCCTGACAAAGAGTCCCTCTCCTGTAGGCTCCCTTCAGATACTGGAAGGCTGCTATAAGATGTGGCGATAAAGATGTTTTTGTATCTCACAGGATCCTACTGATGGAAACTCTTGTCCTGCAAAGCTTTGCACTTGATAAAGAGGTGTGCTTGAGATGTCAGCCCTCTGGAAGTCTCGAGCTCTGTAGAAATTAAATTCCTTGAATATCCTGTTTACAAATCCTCAGATTTAAATCCTTATTTTGTTGGAATTTCTTTGGGCAAAGATTTTGGTTTTCCCCATCATATGCCTAATTCATGCAAGTATGGGCATAATAAAGTGGTCTGTCTGATGCTCTTACTTCAGAGAAACTCATATGTAAGTTTATATTAAAGGTACTTAGCTTTTCTAGGGAGATGAAGAAGCTAGCATTTTGTATTGAGAAGCCTGTGTGGGCAGAGTACTTAACACAGCAGATAGGCCTGTGGGAAGTGACATTCAAAGAGAGAACTAGGAGTTTCTAATCAGTAGAAATGGGTAGTGTTTTTAACTCTGTTAGTGTGGGCTGCTCAAGATTAGCTCAGGTAGCATTTAAGACAAGATGAGAAAGCTCAGAAAGTGCACATGCAGCAGAAACAGAAAATCATCTTGTGAAATAAGCAGGCAAATATGCGAATAGGGGTACAGGTCAGTCTGAAATCATGGAAAATAAAAACCAGATCAGGGCTAGGGAAAGAGTAATATTTCCTTGAAGAGTAATATGCAAACTAAGCAAGAAACTGAAAGTCAGTAAAGGCCATTGGATACTTAAGGGGAGCAAGCCCTAGATCTCTTGCTGTAATTGCCATCGTGTGCAGCAGAGCCCAGGAACATGGCAGACTGCAGAGCGTATGTACCTAGAGAATTGTGGAGAACTGCTTATAAGAAACATTATCAGATTGTACACGATCACTGCCTACAGAGAGCTAAGGGTTGGATGTTTAAGTACTAAGAGCTAAAAATGGGACAAGAAACCACACAATGCTGGGTATGAATCTTTAATTAAAAATCCAGCACAGACAACTACCCTCCCTACTTTTATCCTCTTTTAATGTTGAAAAGCCTCTCCATGGAGGCTTCTCTCCAAATAAGGGAATTTGAATTTTGGGTTTGAGGTTGTTTTTTCCCTTGTTGTGTTTTTTTTTCCCTTTAATAAGAAAAGGATGAATTCCAGAGAGGAATTATTTTATTTTTTTTATTACTACTTAAGCTTCTGAAAGGATATTGCAGAGAAAAAAGAGCAAAGTAGATCAAACTTCGGAAAGTATATAATGTTCTCCTTTTTATAAAATAAAAGATATAAGACATCTGAGTTTCTAAGGGCCTACGGGGAAAATAACTTACATCTTGAAGGGCTTAGGTCATAGTTTTACTCTAAGTATGTAAGAGGGCGTTTGTGTGCATAGGAAGCCCCAAATGCAGTGAATAGCTAAGATACTAGTTATTCTTTATCCTGCTTTTGGCAGTCCCTGGAGGTGGAGGTAGTTGTCTATATTTGCTCAGTTTTCTTTTAATCTGGGATATAGCAGGTGAAAAGTCATCTGTAAAATGTGGAAAAAGTGTATGGGGAGGGGCACAGTAACCCAAAACTTTCTTTCAAAAGGACTGGAATCACTCATAACATCCCAGGACACAATATGACTTAGGCAGAGATCTCAGTATTCCTTAAAGATGAAGAAAAAAAGGCTATTTACTGTTTGGGAAAAGGTATCTCATCTGTTTTGAGCCAGTTAATGATTACTTTCCTGCAGAACTGAACTTGGTAGGAATAATCTAATTCTGAAAAGAGCTTCAAGAGAGGAAGAGCATCTTTGGGAAGAAATTGAACCAGCCAATTAGGAGAATGTCATCAACGCTTTTCCTTTGTGCAGGAACTAATCACCACTACAGCTGCTTCCATGCCTTGTGAACGTTTGCAAAATACTGTTCCATGATTGGGGGAAGCTTGCCGGTAGTTAAATGAATATATAATTGCTGTAAAAGAAAGCACATTTATTTTAGTCTGTGTGAAGTGGAAGGAGGAACTACTTCGAATTGTGTAAAAAATTATTTGTTTTATATTTATAACTTGGCAGCACAATGACTTATGAGTTAGGACTGTGAAACTCTGATTTGAGAATGAGCGGAGGACGTCATTACTTCAGGCTGTGAATCAGTGTTTTGATAAACGTTGCTACCCAGTTCATGGATGAATATTGAGTGCTTGCTTCCAAGAATTTCTGGTTGCCCCTGTTGATTTAGGGCTATAGACAGTTTGTAATTTATTCTTTGGTTTTTTCCATTGTCAGATCCTTGTTGTCATCTTTTTGATGAAGACATAGTTGAAAACTTTGCTCAAGTTGCATTGCTTTTTATTGTGTTTCAAATAAATTTTGAAGTAATGGAAAGAGCCCAGACTGCTGTAAGTAAGAACAGTTGTACTATCCCAACCCCACCAAAGCAATTTTAGTGTGCATCTCAAGTTGACAAAACTTTCTGCCGTCATCTGTTTCTTATCTTTGTGTTTAGATGGAAATGCTACTTTGCAGTAGTTTACATACCTATTTATTTCCATGGCTTCTCTTACCTTGATTTTCCATAACAGCAAATAGTGCCATCACTGCCAGTGGCATTTGTCATGGTAATATCCCTCCACAAATAACTGATTTGAAACTGCAACATATTCCACACAGCTACAGTGGTATGACCAGCATAGCCACCATGTTCTGTGTTCAAATTTAGCCTTTGGTACAAAAGGCTGTGGCTCCATTTAGCAGATTTCTGTCCCCGAGCCTCTGCCCTGACTCTGTAGCATTGATTTATGTGTCTGTAATTCACTTTGGGAATTTTTTAAGTTGTAGGTGTGGAATAGTACAAGTCAGGTTGAGGGCAGTATATCTGATTAGTGTAAAGTAAAATA
The DNA here is from genome assembly GCA_013398155.1 of Pedionomus torquatus. Lineage (NCBI taxonomy): Eukaryota > Metazoa > Chordata > Aves > Charadriiformes > Pedionomidae > Pedionomus > Pedionomus torquatus. Next base: position 23,822 of record VZRU01014294.1, read on the forward strand.
TATATTCCAGACATCCATTAGGTAATTTTGAGAATGGAATTTAAATTGTTATTATTATTTTGATTGTTAACATTAGCATCTGCGGGTTTGTGAACTACTCTGCTACAAAATGGAGATTGATGCACACTAAACTGTAATCCACTCATCCATCAAGAAGCTTCTGCTAGAGACCCACTTAATTTCAAAACAGAAGAATTCATTATCTGTCTCCAGAGAAATTAATTTTTCTTAAGTGTTATTACATGCAGTGAGCTATCAGAGAGCATTCTGCAGCAAGCAAGTGAGGAAGCAGCTGTCTTTAGCACGTAACTATAGAACTAATGAATAAAAAATTTCCATGGGCAATACAGAAGTACCAGGAATTATGCTTATGACACAAGAGAGTTCGGTTCATTGCCCTGCCAAAGGTCTGCTGAGTAACCTCCGGTGGGAGACATTGTTTTTCCAGTTTAAATTTTTGTTTGCTGTCTAACACTATTCAGTGTAATTTCCATCAAGTTCATGCTTAAAAGCATGTAAACTACTTGTGGGCATTCTGGTGTCCCAGGAAGTTTGTTTCACTGGGGTGCAAGTGTAGACATAGCCTGGGTGCTATAGCCTGTCCTCATAGTGCTGGGCCCTCTGTAGGCAGTGTTACTTCTATTAATTCAGACATTCTGGTTAAAATGGCCTCACACCAAATAAATCTGACTCTTCCAAAAACACATATGGACTCTAATATATGTTTCCTCATGAATTCTGGCAGTGAAGCCCGCTTCAGGGGGTGTGCCCTTAAAGCAAAACTACAGAAAGTAAAATTGCTCTCTGGAGTAGGTTGCAAATAGCCTTTCAAGCACCCCCACCCTTCAGCTACCAACACGAAACTGTGGATGGTGTTTGAAATGAAGAACAACAACTTTCTGTCCCTGTCAAACAGATGCCAGAATTGAAGTTTCTGATTATAATGTTTAAAATATCTGTTTTCTGTGAATGAGGTACAGGGGATAATTCATTTCGTAAGGCTGACAGACAGTCAGTTGGCTGCTCTGTACAGTACTTTCCAGTGTAAAAATAAACTGCAGATGTTTGACACAGATATGTCAGGATACTTAACTTTGGGTTAGGGTTTGCAGATGTCATGTGTTTTGTGGAAGCTAACTCTGTCTTAGGGAAAAGAAGGAAGAGGTATGTTGTACCAAACACTGAGAAGCATGTCCTGTATGTGACTAATGCATAGTGGACACTCTGTCCCTCTTCATGTTTTTAAAAATAAAAAAGTGCCCTTCTTAGTAGTGAACTGTTTCTGTCATGTGGTTTTGAGAACCATCATTTGTTAGTGGTAGATGAAGGAATTCAATAACTGCCAGATGATTTTCTTCATCTTATAGAAATGTCGCCGTAAAAGGGGAGTTCTGTACAGCACTTACCTTTTTTAACTGCATAGAGCATTATTATCCATCAGAGGGTACCCGGGAAGTGGAAGTATGTTTGGGCACACAGAATCAAGTTCTTGCTTCCTAGTTAAGCTTACAAAGCAGATTTTGGATGACAAATTGGTCCAAATGTTTCACCCCTCTGAACTGTTTTAAATCCTGTTTAAAAGATGTGGTGCAGCTATTTGTGTTGGGTACTGTTCTGGTTTATCTTCAAAGCAATAGCAGTAATGCTTGCAGTTTTGAACTTTGCAAGTCTTGAGAAATGGATGGGGTTGTTTAGTTTATCGAAATGTGGTGCTTACAGCTGTGTTTCATTGGATGCTCTTCATGCCAGACATTATATGACCAATTTGTTCATTTTCATATAGTAACTGATTACATTTTCTCTTGGCTACGGTTCAGCTAAAGTTGCATAGTCCAGTGCATTGTTTCTTTATCTCAGCTGCTAAGTCATTACTTGGGAAATAACACTCTTCTTTGATATTTGGTTTTTGGGGGGAGTGGGAGGAGTGGGGGTTTTGGGGTGTTTTTGTTCTTTTTCCTTTTCAGGACGTGTATATGTTGGAGAAAAAAGAAGCAACGCTTATTTTTACTTGTCATCACTAATATGAGGTTTTCTACAATTTTAAGTTTCGATTCCAGGGTCTTCTTCCCTTCTCCCCACTTCTTCCAGCCTGGCTTTTATTGTGCTGTTTAGTAGGAATTTCTTATTATACATAATGAGCACAGCAGGATAAATAGAATGTGTGGATGTTGGCCCTCTAGACCCTGCATAAATTTGAATACATGATATTTAAAAAGATAACATAAAACATGATTGATTGATAGCTCAGTTATTTACACCTCTTGTGGTTTCTTTGTCTAGGGAGACAGCAGCAGCTGGAAGCTGAGGACCAGTACGTGGAGGCTGATCAAGACCTTCACAAAAGGACAGGGCGTACTGTGGAGCCGCCTGCAGAAAGACCCGGGGAGAGGCGAATGGCAGAAATGAAGATACTGTATGGTGCTGAAGCTGCCAAAATCCAGGCAATGGAGGCTGCCATGCAGCTTATCTTTGATAGAAACTGTGACAAAAAGCAGCCCAAATACTGGCCCATTATTCCCCTTAAGCTGTGAGTACCTGGACTGTGCTCTGACCTGGCACAGAGCTGTAGGGATGGTTACCTCAGTCAGGTTTTGCAGCTGAAAGAACAAACTGTAAATTTGGGCTTTGGGGCAGAGGTTGGCACGGGCAGCACATTTCTTTGTCCTGTGTTCTTTTTACACTCTCTGTCAGGAATGGTCACAGTCCATTTTACCTATATACAGTTGTCAAGCAGTAGTAGGAGTAACAGCAATATTAAACCTGTTCCACTCATTTGATACCCACCTGCCTTTACCATACTTGAAAGAAACATAACAGTGTGCATACTCAGTGAACTGGTATGACTTAAAGCAATGCCAAAAAGAAAAAGACTATATGAACTGTCTGTTCTTCCCATTTAGGAAATTGGGTAGTCTCGTTTTTCAGCCTTATTTAACATAGTAGCATTTGGATCCTGTTTAACATAGCACAGCTCGAAGTGTTATGTCTGCTAATCTTTGATATTTTTTTGAGAACCGGGAGCCCACTGGCCAAGATACAACATATCAAATTACTGTAGCTCAGCCATTTGAATTCTTTTTCAAAGGTTTATAATAAAGCAGGAAGTTTTTCTTCCAGACTGATACTTCTCTGGCAGCAGTTGGACTCTAAAGCAAAATTACACAGAAAAATGCTTTAATGGAAGGGGTGGGGGAAGTGGGGAAGAAGGCTGATGTGGCCCTGTCTGTTAGAGATCTCTTTAGCAGAAGAGAAATATCAGAGGACAAAGCACTCTTGGGACCAATGTCTACTGTGATTTTTGTCATTCTAATAAAAAGCATCTAATTGATTTGGAGCTTTAAAGAAGACAGCTTTAAAGAATTAGACTATTAGTCTAATAGGTTAAGGATATGTCTGTATGCTGTATATGGAGGTGTAGAAGCCACATAGTCCTGAGAGCTATGTTTATTTTAAGTGGAGCTTTCCATCGCCTGCGTGCATACAACATGCACAAAGCTTAAACACAGGCAAGCTAGATGTGCCTTTGTGTGTTCTTACCCATCTGTGCAGGCGGTTTGGCTCCACTTTGGTCAGTCTTTATTGATCAGTTGTGCTTCCCCCACTAACAGCTGACAAGGCAGAGTGAAGCACACAAGTGGCCTGTGCAGAATTAGCCCCTTAAAGTAATGACTCCTTAGAAAATGGTACCCTGAACACTTCCAAGGAAGTGGTTCTGCTACATGTCAATGTGTGCTGATGGGCTATAGTTTGGATTAAGCAGCATTTCTGTGCCAGGAGTAACAAACCTTATGCTGCTTTAGTTGTGGCAGTTATATGCCTTTTTGACAACAGAGGGAGGTCACAACTAAAATTCTAACTTCAGTCCATGCCCATTGTGTCTGGTGTATCTCTGTAGCATGTGTTGTTTGTAATACACACCAGCAGTTCCTGTGCCCTCTAGCAGCAGCAGCTAGCTGCACCAAAGCAAGTCTGTGGTGTAGTTTGGAACATCTTTGCTTTTACTAGTAGTAACTGTTTTTTTCTAAGCAGCGTTTTACTTTCAGTTCCACCTCCTTCACTTTAGATGTGATGACACAGAGATAAATTAAACACTGAAATTAAAAACCCCCAGTCTCCAAGATTTATTACTGGTGTGATTAATATGAAAAACTTGTGTGGGACAGGACAGGAAAAAGGGCTATGAATAGTCCTGCATTTGTCTTCACTCTTGGTTTTGGAAGGTTTTGTCAGAAATTCAGTGTTTTGTTTGGGTTTCCTTTTGTTAACCAAATAAATTCTCTTTATAATACCTTGTAATTTATTTTTATTTTTTTATAAGCAAATTTCCATACTTCAGCACTCCAGTTCTCAGATGCTAAAGCTTTCTTTTAGCTATGGTATTGTTTAAGAAATGTTGAACTTAGAGCAAGGACAGTTTTAACGTACTAAGAAGCGTGAAGAATGTTGACAGGACTTTCAAGGTATGCCAGTCAATACCACACACGCACAGTATGGCATCAAATGAAGTGCACCTGCTGGGGGGAAACCCTGTCCCAGATTAACATGCATAGATCTCTCTATTCCTGTTTGAAATGTTTCCAGTGTGGTGATGGTGTCTCCCCTGTGCAGTCCAGTATGAAAGAAAGAAAAGGACTACGCTGTTCCTACTTTTCAACCCGATTCCCAGTTCTTAGTGTAGTTATTTCTGCATCCAACTGGTTCTGCTAGCAGAAGCAGAAATTCTGGTCTCCAGACACTATTTGTAAAGACTTCATACAAGACAAACATTGAGTTCTTTTCCTACTTCAGATAAAACATAAAAGAAGTTTTCTTGACTTTGGTTCTTTTAACTATTTCTAGGAGGGTGTAATAGGCTTTATGAGGTTGGAAGAGAGAACTGGATGAAATGTTCCCTAGGAACTATGTGCTAAGGCCTGAAAGGGAGGAATACACTACTGCACTCTTATTTCCTATACTGCTTGCGAATTTCAGGGGGTGGGCTGTTGCTGGTAGTTGGCCAGATGTTTTGCTGGTAGTTCAGTGGAATTTATGGATTGGATTTCACTTCTTTTACTTCATCTCCTGTGTCATTTTACTTTCTAAGACATATTTTACATAAAAAGATGTCATCATGGAAGCAATGCAACTGCAACTCAAAAGTGGCTGTTCAGTCAGAATATCTGTAATATTTACCTTTCTTGCACATATGTTTTATGCTGCAGTCCTTCAATCATGGGACCACGTAGACTTTTGTTTTTTCCCCCCTAAATTTGATGTTATGCCAGCGTTTTGATCAGAACTATCAGCTATGATGCTGCAGACTTGATTCTTCCTTCTCCAGAATGTCACGCTTTCAGTTACACCAGCTGCTTGTTCAGTTCTGCCCAAAGGGGATTCCTCACTTCCTGATGGTGCTGTTTCTCATGAGCTTTTCCCAGCTCTGGTAGAAGGTATTACACCCTGAAGTGGCAAGTATAAGTTGACATACAAACAATTAGTCTTAATTTCAGGAACTGGTTTCCTCAGCTACATGGAAATATGCAAATCCGCCTCATCTTTAGAAGAAGAGTTTGTGATTGGTTGAAGACACTTTGAAGATCAGAGAAAAATGGTCTTTTCTACTGAAAACATTCTGAAAAGAAATTTTAAAAACTGTCAGAACTGGCACAGTGCAAATTTAACGTACAAATGAAGAAACGACCTCCCTTTCTCCCACTGAAAGAAAAACTGCTTACTGTTATGCATTGGTGACATTGTCAAGGACACTCGCCCTTTTAGAATTATTTTCCCATAAAGCAGCTGACAGTTTAGTATGCCTGTGTGCATGGGCAAACTGAGAAGACATTAAATAATTTTGATGAGCATAACTTTTGTTTTAGTCAACCTTATTGGTAAGTATTTATCCTTTTTGATGGTAGTCTTGTATAATGGCTAGCTGCAAACATCTTGTACTTAAATGAAGCTTTAATAACAAGCAACCTAAACCTAAAATCCGTAACAGCCTTCATGAAGGATGAACATGTATATAACCCATATGGATTTGGTCACTCATGTCTTCGGAAAAACTTCTTGCTTATCCGTTATGTGAAATATATTTCAAATATTGTCATCTTCATCTCTTGTTGCATTAACAGGAGTACAACTCTTTGAATGGAAACTGAGAAAAGCAAGACATTTGATTCAGCTGCTTAAATTTGGATTTTTAAGTATAACTTTTTTTGGCATGCTGGTGTGAATATTTTGGCTGAAAGAATTACAGAGGGGGCCAAGATTATTGCCCAAAATGTGAAATGCAGTCTGTCAAAAGGAAATATCCAGAACCCTGTTTCCCTTCTGGTTTCTTAAAAGCCTAAGTTACTGGGCAATATACTATTTGATAAAGTATCCATTCATGCTGTGACAAAATTCTATTTTTGTGTTTGTGTGTAATTCATCAGTCATCTGCCCTAACCCGCTCTTTTGTCTCCTTGCCTGGATAGTCCAAAGGAAAGAAATTCTTACAGGTTTTTTCCTAGGTAGAATAGCAGCCTGTGAGGGAGTCTCGGCTGCTCATGAAGGGTGTTTATAACCAGAGTATGAAGTTCAAGGCCTTACATCCCTTCATATATTCTTACACAGCTGGAATTACTCGGCTGGTACGCAGAGACATGTGCAGTAGTGCTCTGAGTGGGCAGGTGACAGGGTGTGACACTATTAGCTGAATGTTTTCTTGGAGATCTGACTATTGTAGTGGAAGAATTGCTTGGACTCGGTCCATTCTTTGAAGTAGGTGAGCGCACATGCAGCAGCCTCAACTATTAATTTTTGCAGGGCAAGAGCAGCTCAGAAGTCTTGCTTTACTAAAAGGGAAGAGAAACTTTGCTCATCTTGAGCTTTGAGTGTGAAATCAAGATTCTCTGTGCATGGATTCTGTTAATTGCAGAGTCACAGAAGGATTTTTTTTCCCTTTAATCGTGAATCATTTTCTTCTAAGAAAGCAAGCAAACAGAGTAAGTGAGAACATAAGTAGTTTTTTAAAAGAAAATACTGTTCAGCCTAATGATGCCAATACCACTGCTGGTTCCCTAAACTACGCTAAGATCTTTTGCCTACAAAGCTTTTAGAAAAGCCAAAATACACAAAACTGCTATCCCGTGGCTGTTGTTTGCAGCCATCACGAAGAAATACCTTTGGAGGATGAGACTTTTTCCAAACAGAGTTCAAAGTTGTCCTTCTTAATTTTTAGATTATGTTTTAAATGAAAGCAACGCTACCAAAACGTGGGTTCAATAAAGATGCAAGGCAAAAATCTATCAGGGACTGTTAAAAATTAAGTTATACCACTGTCTTGGGCTTCACCTTACTGAAATCTGGGAAGGGGTAATTAAATATTGCTTCATTCATGGAATTTTCTTATACTGTCCTCTAGACAACTGCCATGGGGTGATGGCGTAGGAAGTGAACTAGACTGCTGATCTGTTTATAGTGATTGTTAAAATCTGCTTAATGTAAACATTAAAATCTAATGTTTATATTAAATATCAAGATTGAAATATCAGTCCTGAGATTCAGCTTTTAGCTATCACATGCATCCTTTTTACACACAGTACAGTACTCAGAGTCTTCAAGGATTTTTCCTGCTTTGGTATAAAAACAAGCCCTTTGCATTTCTTTCCTCAGGTGAGTTAGCCAGCTTTCTCTATTACAAACATCTAGAAAAGCATGCCTTTATTTTTTATTTCTTGCTGAATGCAGAAAGTAACGCTCATTTTAGTCAAACTCGTGGAAGCGTTTATCCCAAGATTTCTAATGTGTTTTTTTTTTTCCTGTGTAAAAGGTAGTGTCTTGAGTGTGCAGGTTTGCAGATACGGTGCCAAGGAGTGTACTTGCACAATTCAGGTTCATTACTTTTGCTTTGATGTAAACTATGGCAGGAGTCGGAGGCCCAAGATTCAGTCACCCCTTTTGGTCTAGACACGTACAAGCGTTCAGGAAGAAAAAGTCCGTGCCTTGTATTTCATTAATTTTGATTCTCGCATAGCTAAATCTTATTCCCATCCTTTGCACTGGGCAGGAAAAGATCTCTTGGGTCATCATGTCTAGTTTTTGCTACCTCCGGCAACCACATCGTCTGATACATTTCAGAAACTAATTAGACTCCACTTTAAAGCAAATTCCATTTCCTGTCACCCCCACTTCTGTTAGTTGAGACTGTGTGGCCCACTTCGCTCTCGTGAAGCATAATAAAATACCAAGACAGCTACAAGTTTAAGTTGTCCTCTGTCAGAGAGCTCCAAAGATGTAAATGTAGGGTATCTTGAGGTTTTGTAATATCCTCCCCCTGGCGAGAAGGAAAAGAGTTACTGTTGTGACAGAAGTAAGTGCTTGAAGTATGTTTTTACTTAAGAAATAATTCCTCAAAGGCCACACTTCTGGTCTGTAGCATGTTCCATGAAGTGGTTGAGTAATAACCAAAGGTTCCCATTCCACTATTCTCCTTTCATGCAAAGTGCTGAGGTTCAGCTAAAACTCCAGTCAGTTATGGTGCAATGCACTCGAAACACAAAAGTTTGATGAATCGCTCCGAACAGAATAGTCCTTGCATGACTGCAGAACATAAATCTGAAAAGGACTGTAAACCAAAAGTAATTTAAAAAAAAAAAAAAAAACAACCAAACAAACCAGGCGTTACAGAATTATTACATCTGGGAAGTTAGCAATATTCATGACTTCTTGGCAGCTTTCTATATATCTGTTCTTGAATTTAGGGTTTCTGGTAATGCCATATCGTTCTGTGCTAGAGCCAAGAAAGCATTTGTTTTACCGAGTCTTCCTGAGCGTAACGTTTGTACTGCTCTGTCACAGCGCTGTGTGAGCAGTGCCACAGCTGGTTTGTAGTCCTGCTTTGGTGTCACCATCCTGGGTGTTCCAGGGGCACACATTAAGTCTTTCCTTGGCACCTCCTCCGAGAAGCCCTGCAGCTGACCAGAACTCATGGTGGCTGTTTTTATCATTATCTGTTGGTCCTTTGTACTTTGTTATGTTAGCTTTTTTTTGTTGTTTTTTGCTCACTGCTGGAATCAGAAGTTCAGAGTGAACACACTGTACCGCCCAATTCAAGGCTGGTTGTTGCGTTGAAAGCAGTGATGCTGCGTGTGTGATATGTGTGAAATGGCTGGGTGCCATGGCAACAGGCCATGATGGCATAAATGTCAGATGATGAACTAATTTCAGGGACACACCAGAAGGAACAGCTGCATTGTGCTACGGAAGGGCTTTCCTCCAAAACTGCTGTCCTCTACCAGTGAAGGAAAGAGAGAAAATGACTGACAAAATAAGTGCTCAGTGCTCCCTCCTTTGCTTATTCTGTTGAGCAGATCGCTCTTCAGGTCATCTACAGCTGCAGTGTGAGAGTATAAACGTGTATCTCCAGAGTGCAAAAGTGCTTCTGTAGACAACTTTTTTAAAGACATTACTTATTTGTCCATCACAAGTGTGTTACTATGCAGAGCTGCTGTAGAAAGATGTCCTAGACTTTCCCTGTCAACAGCAGTTAAATCTTGTTTAGAAGGAGAAAAATAGCTGCCCTACTATAGTCTCTTCCCTCGGTAGCTCTTTTAGTCTAGCAGTATTACTTGTGTTATTCAAGTCTAGCAAAACTAAATCTGTTTCTAGGGTATGGCTATGGCTGAAGTGTTTTTGTGGTAAACGAGTTGATAATAATTAAGTGCACTAGTGGTTTGTGTTACATTGTGAAAACTGTCATTCCAGCACGATAGTTGCCATCAGCATTAACAGAATTGTTCGCTTCAGTCCAAGAAGATACCACATCCTACTGGAATAAAACATACCACCAGTTTATATTGTTGAAACTTTAAAATACCATGTTAAAAACCAGTAATTGAACAATTTTGTTTGCTAGTTTAACTTTCTTCATGCCAGGTTTTTAAAGCGTGAAATAATTTTAAAACCACTCTATTGCTAGAAAATGTACAACAGAATCTCAAGTACAATGCAGTTTTCTTTTCTGATAGGGTGCCCAAAATTATAATTGTGAAGAAAAAGTGTTGAAAAAAAATTGTGTTTGCTTTGTTGGTTTTTCAATATTATTTTGGTTTCCAGAAATAAAACTTGAGAATTTGTTTTATAATTCTTAACTGAGCAACCTTTAAAATGTTGAACGGCTTAGCGGTTGCACTTTGCAGGGCTTGAAATAACATCTGAATGCATACTGCCTGTAGGAAAACCGCCTACACTGCCTCTCCCACTGCTGCCATCCCCACCAAGCTATCTTGAATTAAATGTATCTGCACTGTGATGCATTTTCTGGCAATGTCCATCATGCTTTAGATCTCCAAGGATCCAGCTGAGCTGCTTCCAGGGTTTCTCTTACCTCAGTCGTTTTCAGTCCACCTATGCTCTCTTCTTGCTCCCTCATCTTCTTTTTCACAAAAGCTCCTACCTAGATTGTATCCCCTCTGCTCCAACACATGCTTTTCTGCAGCCTGATGCTGCTCTTTCATCTTTCATCTCTCAGCTCCTATGGTCCTGTCTGCCTCGCAACACGTGGGGCATGAAATGTTGCCAGCAGAGCAAATGAGAAGGACTAATCTAGATGACCAGAAAAAAGGGCAGTGCCTCTGGCACCATGAATGCTGAAAGTGCCGAGATCCTTCCCACGCTGCTGTCCCTGAGCTGTCGGTGGCTGGGAGAAGATCAGTCTCTCCTCTTTTCCTAGTTAAACCACAGAACTTCCTCACTGCTGTGCAAGTGGTGGGAAGGATGTCATTGCCAGTTCATCTCTCCCCACTCTGGGTAGACTCCAGTCATACACCCACAGTAAATTTCCCCACTTGTCCTACCTACTGGCCAAATCCTTTTTAAAGTCACAGTGGAATGAAACCACCATAGTCCCATTGAGCACCAGGGGAAGCTTTTGTAAGACTTTCCCCTAGTGGGAGGAACAATTACTGGATAGAGAGCCTGGACTTCACAATCCATCTGTTTAATTTACAGTGTGTCTCAACAGTACATCTCTGTCAACTCCCTCTCTCCAACAGCAAGGCATAACGGTAATTTAGGAGCTCAGCCATTTGAAAGACTGACCAGGCAACCATGATCTATTCCTACCCAGCAGATGAGGACGTTGCTAAGGCAGTTTCTCAATTTAAGGATGATTTTATCTCTTTTTTCTCTCTTTTTGGCCCTCTTTGCCAGCTGGCATCCCATTTTCTACTTTTCCAGCGGGCATTGCTTCAGCTCAGCATGATCCTTCAGAGGGGGAGCAGTAGCCTATTTAGAGCTTAAAACACATAGAGATTTACTGGCTGGGACCCCAGAGAACAACCTAGCAAGAAGCTGATGAGGGCACTTGGCCAGATCATCTCCAAAACACTACTGTTAAAAGAACCTGATGTGCATGTTAAGTAAACATCAAAAGTGCAAAACCCAGCACATGTAACATGGAGATAGTATAGGTAATGGGCCCTATCTCCAAATAAATAATAGCACTCTCATAACCACAGGCTGTTCCAGTATTTTCTGTTCACTTTCAATGTCTCTGAATTGGTCATATCTATAATATAATAAAACTCCCACAGGCTGCAGCAGGACTAAGATTTAGTATTAGATCCTGGCTAAAAACAAGGGGAAGAAATTTCCCTTGCTCTCCAACTGGCAAAAACTCTAGAATAAATGTGAGCCAGGAAGCAGTCATATGAAGGCGTTGATAATTTCATTTGCATATAAAATAATAACAACAAGAACGGAAGCTAAATTATCCCATATATACAGAAACCCTGGGTGTTCCGGATTGGTTACTCATTATTCTCTTGTCATATAAAGCAATTCAGTCTGCAGCTGCATTTCTCTCTTACAAATCCAATTCAATCAAGAAAACCGAAACATCATTAGCAAACCCACTGATTTATCCACCAGTAAAGTGATGATACAGGCTTCTCTTCTTGCTGCTAATAAATTCTCGACATAGCAGTGTTTGCTCTCTCTAGGGATCTCCCATTATTCTAATGGCTACAGGTTTCTAACTTCACCACTGGAATTTTCAAACTTGGAAATCTGTAACAGTAGGTTCCAAAACCTGTGGGAGACATAGGAAAGAAAGGACACGAGCCCAGAACACGTACCCAGTTGCTACACAGATGTGACTACATGTAACTGCAGGTGAAGCAGCAGCTGGTACCTTAAAAAAACTGCTGTAATAAGATATATTTTTTTCCTTTCTGAAATAAAACCACTGACTTCTTTTGCTCATCACTTCCTCTCTCTAATTTCCCTCAGTGGACTTGCCTCCAGAGCCCTGCTTCCCTCTCTGTACCTTTCCCTGGCTCCTGCTTGGTTTGTTGCCTTAATTGCCGTCTTGCTGGGCTTGTTCGCCTCTGCTCTGGCCTCTCTACTGCAGAAATGCTGCAGCTCTGAGGACCAGTGCTGGGTGTTGTCTCCTGTTCCTCCTGCACATTGTGTGCCACTGAGGTCCTGGAAGGTCACTTCTGAGCTCATCACAGCATCATCCTGTTGCTGCTTTCATATGCAGGAACTCATTCACACTATGTCAAGGCCCAGGCATGCGTTTCGGCGTCCTTTTCAAGGTGGGCTCCAAACAGGGAATGCCTAAGGGCTGCTAGAAGTGCCATTGCCTTTTGGGAATAATTTCCCAAGCTGCAGTTTCCATACCTTCTTTAGTGGTCCCGGGTCATTTTATTTGACAGGTTCTTGTGATGTTTGGTTTGCCTGTGGCTCTTTTAAACACAAAGAAGTTATTTCCTTAGAATATGGGAGGCCAGAATTGATGTTCTAGTCTATATGGCAGCTAAGAAACACTCAACTTTGGCATGATCTTTATTTTTTTTAAAAATGTACAAAAAGAGTCCAAATCCACCTATGACAGTAGCCCATGTTTAATATAGCTTTAATAAAAAGTTTTGTTACATTCCTCTCTTGAAATGGTATTATTTTTTTGCTTGCTGAACATGATATCCAAGAAAAGAAGAATAAGGTAACAAGAGTCTTAAAAAAAAAGAGATCTGTACTTTAAAAATGCTATAAATGAGAGATAAAATGGTTAGTAACATTAAGATGTTTGACACATTTATTTACTTTTTCACCTCTCCTAACAGAAGCATGGATATATATGGGTGACTAGTGTGTTCTGCATTTTTATTTTTAATCATATACTCATGCATTTACAGAAGTTCAATGTCTGGACTGAAAACAGGAGGAACATGCTTCCATTTAGAATAGCTGTTTGGATTGTTTTTAAGAAAAAAACTCACCATGTTTGTTAATCGAGGAAAAGGGATGTTAAACTCATCTTCCAAAACTACTATTTAATATCAAACACCATCTTGTTGCCTCAGTTGCATTCTCGTCCTGGAGGGATTTGCACTCATCTGACCAGAGTGGCTTGTACTTTTTTATCCCTGAATGTCACATTTCTGGCAGGCTGTCGTGGTTTGAGCTGGGCTGTCCACTAAAACAAATGACAGATGCTCTCTTTTATTTCTCTCCCCTTCAGAGAAGGGAGAGCATCTCCTTCAGCGAGAGAAGGGTGAGTGAAAAAAGAAACTTATGAGTTCAGAAAAATAAACTAAGCTACTTTCATGAAAATATTAGTAATAATAAGAAAATAATTAAATATATACAATATACACAGAACTCCCAGGATGATGATCTTTTCACTGGCAGGCAGTTGGATAACAAGCATTTAACAAGCATGTTCATGATGGCAAACTGGAATTTTTCATCCAGCAAAGTGATGGAACAGAAGTAGTTGTTAAGGAGTTGCTGGCAGGAGACTGTCCCCAGCCTTCGCAGCATTCTTGATGTTATCACGGGTCACCCTGCTCCTTATAAAACCGTCTCAGCAAAAGCAGGCGTTCTGCCCCCTCTATTGTGACTTCCAGCAAGTTCCTTCCAAGATGTCTTCCAGGACTATCCTGAACCTCTTTTTAGAGTGATGCAGATCATCATGGCAAGGCTGCAGAGAGGTGACATTCCCTGCTTTGCACAGCTGCCTTGGTCTGACTACTGAGCTCTTCAATTGTCAGAACCAAGCCATCCCACTCACCTCTGTGGCAAATGTAACATCTGGAGGAAGTTCGAGCAATGTGGTAGAAAGACAAGTGTTTTATTGTATCAGAGGAAGATCCTGGAGAAAAGTTTGAAAAAGCTGGGGAAGCACTAGAAACAGATGCATTGAGGATTTCTGGTACAGAAAACCCTGAGCATGTCTGAGTGTGATTTCAGAAGAAGTCTTTCTTCACCTCTATGCAGGGTCTGCAAAGGCTTCTAACAATTCTAGCAGTGCAAAGTAAGACATGGACATGGCATATGAAAGAGCCAGGGTGTACTTTGGCTCAGAGGACACTGCCAGCAGTCCTTTTGTGGGCAAGTCAATATTGAAGAAGGCTGTGATGATGACATAAACTCCTTCAGCTGTTCTCCGTTACAGTGCTGTGCAGGATTCCTGCAATAGCAAATGTATTGATGCCATTACCAAAGCAGCAAAGAAACACATCAACCTTGATGAAGTCCAAGGATCCTTCCTTGTTGAATGGCAAAGTGATGCTGCATTAGGTTACTGCTGGGGCTGTGCTATCAAGGCAAGGAGATCAGAGTGGTAATATTTGTGGTCTCAGGGATGCCTCATGTGTACCCATGGAAGATAGACTGAGAGGAGGACACCTCTCTGTTCATTACCCATCCAAGAGAAATCATAGGCCAGCTCGCTGTCCTGACTGGGGAACCACTGATTTTCACCATCAAGGCGAACTGAGACTGCAGCTTCCTGTCTATTTCCAAGTCCCATTTCTCTATGACAATACAGAAGCAGCCAAGCATCATTGTTGGTGTGGCCCACACTGTTGTGAAGAACACATCACTGTTTGTTAGGCAAACTGACTTTGCTCTGGATTGAATGGAGGTTGAGGCTGGAGAAGCTGTTTACAGGCAGGGTGACAAGTCAGACTGCACATCATACATTGTGTTGGATGGTTGACTTCTGTCAGTCATACAGATGGATGATGGAAAAAAAGCACCTGACAGATGAATATGGACAAGGAGACTCTATTGGAGTGGTAGAGGCAGTAACCCACCAACCTAAAGCCACAATAGTACACACAGGCAGAGATTCAGAACTTGCCAAACTCCCAGAGGGAGCACTGACACCTGTCAAATGCAAATATCCCCAGGCTGTGACTAGACTTACTCACTCGCTGGACTAGAAGATTCCTGGCACTCTTCAGCAGGGAGGTCATCCTCTTGGGCTACACAGCCTGAGAAGCAAGTGGGGTGCCGGAAATCATGCCAGCAATTCTCTCTACAGCAGCACTTAGGCTGGTGTCTGAAGAGGTGCCACTTATGGTTTTTACTCAGGAGCTCAAGCATGCTCTTAGTGCTGTGGGTCCCACTTTGCTCTTCACCAGTGGTAACATCAAACAGGGACTTGGTTCTGCTGTTCTGGATAGGATCCATGAATACCAATCAACCAGCTGGCTGGGATGGCAGGAGGATATTCACCGTATTGTACTCTGCCAGACAGGCAGCACCCTTACTCTCTGGACCCAGCGCTGCATCTGGCAGGCTGACAGCATCTCAGTCATGGGACTGGGAGACCAGGAGTCTACTGCAGAAAAGCTGGAGAGGATATGTGAGGCACCACTACCTACCAGTGAAGAACCTGCAGGGTTGCACCAGCCACGGAAGCTCCCACCACCCAGGACACTCATCCTCTGTAGCCTGTTTTCACTAGGCTGCTGCAGTGGTGGGTACACAAAGTGAGTTACACCTCTGCTGAGTTACTGAGGCATTGCTATCATCTCTTCATCATATTACAGTTTTGCCACAAACCACAGTTGGGAGTATAGCCATTTGCTAGAACTAGAGTGCACGAAGCCTGAAGAGCAGTACAGAAGCAAAAAACCCNCCAGCATTTTTAAACATATATTGGTAGAAAACTAAAGCTGGGTAGCCCATTATAACAGAGTTTATCTCAGCTTTATGATACAGTTTAAGTCTTAGGCACCATTCATGTTTACAAAGCAGAATTAAAACCTTCTGTAATAAGTTATGAGCTTGTCCCTATTGACAGAAGTGAAAAAAATGAGAACTAAAATGAAATCAGCTGGCTGTTACTCAGCCTCCACTGCCCAACTGGATCAGGAAAAGTGTTAAAATGAGTCCTGCAATTTTCCTTCCCAGCTCTTTAAGCTTGATTTTCAGTTTGCAAAAAAGGGCACCTGAGAATGTTCTTAAATGCTCTCTGTGCTTTTCATCAAAGAAGTTTTCTACTTTGGAAAAAGAGAGCAAGCCTTGTCTCCAAATGTGCTTTTGCCAGGAATTCTGTCCTGATTAGGCTGCCTTGGAGCATTTTCTTGGGTGGGTGCCATACTGAAGTTATTGGATGGCAGCCATGTGTTCAACTCTCTTAAAATAAAGTCTATTCCCTTAATTTGCAACTCAACATAAAACTTAGGGTAAGTCTATTGATACCACTGGAGGGTGGGGCTAACATACATATGTATGCAATTATTTTCAGGATATTGCAGTAAGTATGTATATGCTCCCACAGAAGTTGCTCTGAAGTTGAATGCTAATGATCTTTGGGTATACATTTTGCCCCCGTCTGGTTTCTTCATTTGCAAAATTATTCCACATTCAAATCTCCCCACTGGTACTAATGAAAATGTTGGATAATCCATACATTTGAGTCAGCTCCTCCTAAAGACAGGCTGGCCTCTCCAGCCCACACGATCCTAGCCCACAACATAACAAAAATTTAGCAAAGCACTTCAGTAAATGTTTATTGCCAAACCTGCTAGACTGAACCCATCATCTCTGACTGAACTCAAGTGCATTTTGGAGCCTAAACTTTTTAGAATGAGGTGTATGGAAGAATGCCTTCACCAGGCATTTTATTGTGACCCAAATCGCAGGAGGTCATTCTCTCATTTGGAGAAAGAGTTGTCAGCATTTCTCATCCACATTTCACAGATCCATCGGGCAGGATGAAACGGGGTGGGCTGCACATGGAATGAAAGGTCATACCGACTTGTATCTTTTCTGTATAATAGTCATCTGTTTTTAGAGATGTTAGTTTACTCTTTCACTCACAAGTTTTCTGCTCTATATAGTGCTTTATTGAGACTATCCACCCTCTTTCAGAGCTCATATTATGTCCTACATGGGTCCTTACCAGGTGTGGGTTACTTATATGGTGTGAAGAGAGAGGAAGACACAGAAGCAAGTATATTTATCCAGAATAAAACCAGCCAATACTACCTTTCTCTTCCCTCTGGTATCTCCCCAGATCTCTCATGGGCTCTCACAGAAGAGTCATGTGCCTAAGTGCAAAATACTGTTCTTACAGTAAGGTCCCTCATGTAGAGCTAAGTGAAAGATGATTCCTTAGTTGCCAGAGATACTAATCTAAAAATTAATCCTTCATTTTCAATGATATCTTCTAATTAGGTTTTTGTATTTTTAAAATCACAAAGTGACATTGGTTATTCCGCAAGTGACTTGGGGTATATGAAACAGAGACGACTCTGTCTTTTAACACTGAAGATGTATTTAGTACTCTGTAATTAACACCAGGATGGTAATCACTAATTTTCAGATAAAATTAACTGTGGTTCATTGGGAAAAATTATGCATTCTGTTGAATATATAATTATATCTGTTCTAAAGCAATCACTGCTCCTATTTACATATTGAGAAATGGTTGCTGGAAATATGACCTACTTGGTAATAAGAGACAGTTTTGATTTTGAAGAATATTTATTCCTTGCACTATTGTACCTGAATGTTAAATTCCAGGAGGAATATCTACATGCTGGCTAAACTATCAAATTACTTCTCATTTTTTATCTTTTCCTTTCTCTCCTTCCCCACAGACTACACATTAGCAACGACTTGATCAATTTTGTTCAGCATTTTACTGGGTGAACTTTGCAAACAGCTCTCTGCAGCGAGCAGTAGGAAGGGGTTTTAGTAGCAGCAGTTGGAGCCTAAAGCAGATCAGCTTCATATAAAAGGTACAAACGACAGAGGAGAGCATGAGTCATTCCCCTTAATCTACACTGAGGTGCTGAGTTCAAAACATGAAAAGGTCACCTCTTTGCATGCAGATGACAGTACAGAGTGATCCAATTGTCAACTTATTTCTCTTTAATATCCATGGCCTCTGTAACGTCGCTTTGAACAGAAGATCACATGGGAGAGAAAAACCCCGGCATGCCTTGATGGTGTGTGGAATCACAGAAGCTGAAGACAGAGTGGATGGATGAACTCCTGAGAATAGCCACAGAGAACACTCACTACAACTAAAATCAGGTTTTGTCACTTCTGATTCCCTTAAATATAAGATTAACTCATGTTAACTTTTTTTATGAGGCTTTTTTTATGAGTCCCTGATTTTATAAGCTTTTGGAGATTCACAGGATTTTTGCAAAATCAAGCGTAGGAGTGGCATCCTATACACTCACTCGAATCCTCTGGCTGTGACTGCTACCCACTGGCACTGCCTGTGTAGTAGTCAGAAGAAGTAATATTTGCGATTAACCCTTAACTTCAGTATTAGCAGAGGGAACCATGGGAGGGGGCTCACATACAAGCCAATGGTAGGACACGGTGTGAGGTGAGAAGTGGGTGTGCCACTAGAATATTTTATTATTAAACAACTATCTTTAACACCACTAAATGTTTAGGCAAAGCTAAAACATTAAGTGGAAATACCGCCTTTGATTCTGCTTTCAGTTGGGAAGGTTTCCGTATCTAGGGCAATCTGTCTGGTTAGACCACCTGAGGAAAGACAGTAGGAGTGGAAAAGAGAGATGAGCAAACAGGTAGTGGCAGCTACCACTCTGTTCCATCCACACAGAAAAACCAGGATTTGTTTAGAGCTAGGACAGTGGAAGAAGTGGGGAGACAGATGGAGCCTGGTAAATTAAAACAAAAAAAACCCCAAACTAACCTAATTATATGCAACCAGCCCTCATTTGCTCTCGAAATATGTTTAAACACTGATTGCTGGTAATGGTGAAATGTATAGTGAAATACAGAATTTCAGACTGGTACCATGCCCTCGGTTACAACTGATGAGACCCTCTCTTTCCATCTTACCTCTCCTTCACTGATCTTGATACTGAAGCTTAGCTTCAATTTCTCCTCCAAATCAGATGACCTCTTTAAAACGTCTCCAGAGGAGAACACACTGCTCCAGGCTAGGTTAGGAGAGACACCAAGCATATTGCTGCAGGGAGTGAAAGTCTTTCTTGAAATGCTTGATACCATCACACAAGTATTAGGGTAACACTACAAACAGAGAAGTGCTTGCAGGTTGTAACCCAAGGTATGGAAAAGGCTTCAAGTACCCAGCATAGGCAATGAATGACATTAATCAATGCAAAATTCTAACCTTCACCTTCTCCTTTGCAGATCAAATTTGCAATGGCACCATGCCATTTTATAATCCCTTGGTGCCAAGATTGTTTCGATCAATCTGGCTTCCAGCGTAATTCACAGCAGGCCTGTAGCACTGCTCTACTGCTACCAGCTATAGCATGCAGAGAGCCACTCGGCTACTGAGACTTGCTGAAACACTGCACGGTCCAGCTTCTGTCTGCTCTCCATTAGGTACTTGATAAAAAAGTAAGAGCATGGACCAGAATCCAGTTGTCCACCTTTGCCAACTAGGGAAGTACCTATTTCTACAGACATCTTAGGTCTGAAATGAAATCCCTTAGTTTCTATTCCTAGCTGAAATTCCAGCTAAGTATTCCTGCCTTCTTGACCTCATCTGAATACTAATGTAGTTTTGCTTAAGGAACCAAAGCTACTGACGTCAGTCCCGTCAGCTTCTCTCTTCACTTGTCAGAGATGCAGTATCTCTGTGAGTGGAAATCCCCATTGACTGCTGAGCCATGACCAATGTTTGGACAGCTGTTCTCTGCTTTACTCTTTGGAGAGAAAAATGACCAACGTTTGTGAGGATGACAGAAAGCTAATAAAGGAGAGCCAGTCTCTTCTCACTGCATGCCTGTTAATATGGACAACTCCTTCTGCACTACCATAGGAACATCTATCCCATACTATGATGTAAGCATGTAAACCAAATCCAGACAGCATTAACCATGTTGACCAACTTCCCCAGAGCAACGGCTCCCACGGATTTCAACGATGCAAGTTAACCCTAAGTGCAAGTCAGAATCAAGGACAGATTTTTCTGCTGATCCTAATCTTAACCAAGCAGTACGCTGCAAGAGCTTCACAAAACATAAATTTAACTAAAGAATTTCTTTTAAAAAAATAAAATTAATTTATACCCTCACCAACACATAGTGCTGCACACAGTGGGATGTTCTTACCATTTGCCTTCAGTTCCCACCATATTTCAATGCTATTTATTGCCACTCTAGTCGAGGGTCATGTGTTATTTCCGTGATTAATCTCATTTTTCAATGGTGCGTAGCTCATCTACTTTAATTCCCAGTGGGGACTGGAAGCAGCTTGTTAGTGATCAGCTTCGCTATGAACTTTTTTTCCCTACCTTTACAAAATGGCTTCTTCAATCTATCTACTTATTACCTCTTAGAGAAGAAGCATTTACTCCCTGATGCTGCAGTGCATGCACGCCGTTTGGGCCTGTAGTCCTTAGTGGAAAATCATGTATGTTCCCTAATCAAGGCAAAAGCCTCCCATGATTTTGGCCCCAGAGACTGGGATTATTTTTTTTAATGGAAAACAAACCACGGTGTTAACATCGCAACTTTATATGTGAACGCAGACACATGCACACACTACTTTAGAGCAGGGGTCTGAAATTGCAAAGTCCAAACTAATTTTCCTGAAAAGAAGTGTTCACACTTCCATCACTCTTTTGCCTTTGTCTTGTATTAATGCATTCTTAAGCAATCGATCTCATTTAGGGGGGAATAATATGGTTACATAATTTAATCGATCAATTTGTTAACAATCGTGGGAGAAGATGAAATATATCCATATGCTTCACGGAAATAACAGA
The DNA here is from genome assembly GCA_013398155.1 of Pedionomus torquatus. Lineage (NCBI taxonomy): Eukaryota > Metazoa > Chordata > Aves > Charadriiformes > Pedionomidae > Pedionomus > Pedionomus torquatus. Next base: position 44,817 of record VZRU01014294.1, read on the forward strand.
AAATTAGGGTACTATTATTGCGACAAAGGCAAAGGAAATGCATGCCAAGTACCCAATTAATGTAAATCAGCACAATCTGATTGATATTAGTCACCGTAAGATGCATTTGTTCTAACAAAAGGGCTGGCCTTTGCATCTGAAGCAACCAAATTCCTCTGATGGTAAAGAGTACAACTTAGAAGAGCAACTAAAGGGAAAGAGCCGACTTCGCCACTCTCTCCCATACCCATTGCCCGCATCTGCGTTTACTCCTGTACAACACAATTATTTTTGCCTCCAACATGTCTAGAGATGTAGGGGTTTTACTAGTAAACTCCTAGAAGAGAAGCCACCAGTACGCTCCTGAGCCACCCAGTCTGTTACTTCAAGGTCCCCTTTGCTGGTTTTCCTGAAAGCTGAGGCACATTTCTCATACAAGGCGTAAAGAAATGAAAAAGTCCCTGCGAGCACAGTCGCCCAAGGTTGCGTGGCTGGAACATCATTCAAGTGGCAGCTACCGCAGTGCGAAGCGGCATCCGCCGGTTCAGAAGCGGCTGCGAAGGTTAAGAGCCACGTTGTCGAACACGAATGTAGATCTTAATGGAACGAGGTTGCACTTGGGCACAAGGTGCCCTTCCCGTCCTCAGGGTGAAACACCAAGAGGCCGGCGCCTCTGAAGGTCACGGGTGCCCTGAGCTCCGAGCTCTAGGCCAAGCCCTGGAGCGGAGAGGGGCCGGAGCTCCTGCCTGGCCGCGGGATGCTGGAAGCCCTCTGAGGATGAGGGGAAAAAAGGGCCAAAACAGGAAAACAAACCGCTGTTTTGGGGACACCCCGGCGGCGGCCGCCGGGCTTCCCCCTCCCAGGCCGCGGGGCGGCGCTCCACCCCAACAAAGCTTATTTATGATATTTTTTCCTTAAGCCCCCTCCAACCTTTGCCACTTCATGCTGTATTTTCTCATATTATATGAGATTTCTTACAAGTTTGACACTAAATCTCCTCTGCACGTTCATACAGAATACTGAATATACCGGGTTTAACACAAGTGCCTCAACTAAGAAAAGCTCTTGTCAGCTAAAGCTGCATCTGTTCATAAATATATCCACAAAGGAATCTGGCAGCATCTGGGAACGTAGATTAAAAATAAATTAAAATAATTNCTACAGAAGTCCCGGGGCTATAGTTTATTGGAGGCGGTTGTAAGCAGCCGGCCCCGGAGCGGGGAGAAGGGAGCGGGTCTCCCCGCGGGGTTGGGTGCCGCCGCCGGGCGCTGGGGAGGGACCCTCGGTGGGGTCCTGCCGGGGCGCGGTGCGGGTTCTGCCGGGGTGTGTGTGTGTGTTTCTAATGTGGTTCGGGTGAGGAGGAAGGAGCTGGGGGGGGACGGACCGGG
>VZRU01014294.1:46215-89245 GCA_013398155.1 Pedionomus torquatus
GACGGACCGGGAGGAGAGTGGATCTGTCTCGTCAAGGTGGGAAATGTTGAGGACGCCCTTGTGCCGGGCACCAGCGTTCCGGTATAAAGTGATGCGCTTCTAGCTCTTGTGGCTTCAGGGCTTGGTCCTCTTCTACCTCGGTGGAGGGAATTGGGCGTTGATGGAAAGTGGTGCCTTCTGTTCCCAAACTTTTGTGGAGGCCTGGTGCGATTGTGTTCCTGGGAGCAGAAGTGGGGCTCTGCCGAGCAAAGGGTTCATCTTGCTTATGGGATCACTCAGTGGCTAACGCCACACACTCAGCCTTCACGGCCTTCTAGTGTGGGCCTTTTTCTTAGGGGCTGCTTCCTGCAAGCAAGTTAGGAGGCTTGGAAAAAAAAAAAAGGAAAAAAAAAAAAAAAACCAACCAGAAAAAAATACAGTTGTATTTTTAGTCCACTTTTCCAGTGGCATATTATTGCTTAGAGGTTGCAGCTGCTAAAGCAGAGCTATCAGTGCGTGCCCATGTGTTAATATGCATACACTGATGCTGGCACCGTCACTGGTTTTAATTAAGGAGGAGAAAAAAACACCCCAGAATTAATTACTGAGCCAAAGCCAAAGGAAGCTGACAGAATTCCTATGGTTGCTACTTTGTTAAATTAATTCGCATCACCTAATCCCTTAATTTCTAAATGCTTATTAACTGGTTTTTCCCTAGCTCAGTGAAGATCAGACTTTTGTAGTACCATGGTCTTTCTGCTAAGCTTTTTTGAAGTTTCCAAAACCCTTTTCAGTGCATGTTAAAGTATGGATTCCTACTGCCTCTGCAGCTCTGAAGGCTGAAACAAACCAACAAGCTGTATTATCTGCACCACGAAGCTTGGTTTTTTGCATGTATATTCTGATACTCTATGCTTTCCTAAATTTTCATATTGAATGAAACTGTAAAGTTGACAACCTCTCACCTATCTGTATCTTCTCAACATACACTTTTACTTTACTGCCATGGGTTGATCTCAAGCAAGTCTTGAAAGGGGGATGGGAGAGGGAGAAAGAGAAAGAAATGTTTCCAGATACTTTATTAAGGGAAGTATGCTCATTGGATTACAACATCTTATTGGGAAGGGGGGAATAAAAGTTGCTAGATAACATGTAACACATGTAAAATTATCTTGTGTCTTTGCTCCTAAGTTTATGGAATTGATTTTTCTTCAGTAAATTCAGTTCCTAGGGGTTTGAAATCAAAAAGTTGCGTGAAATCTTTGTGGGTGATTCATCTTGAAGAGTAGCAAATCTTTATTTTAGTCCTAAAGCCCTAGGAAAACACTAAAGTTAGTCTCGCAAGTTGTGGGTCTGCAACAGTGTGTGAGATGTATGTTTTATGTTCATATTGTCTGAATGTAACAGTTGGGAAAATGAAAGTGGAGAGAAGAAATAATACCTTGAACACTCCACTGATAATGATGATAATAGCACAAAACTACAATGTCTGTTGACTTCTTTGCTGAGAAACATTATTGGAAGATCAAGCCGTGTCCGACGGAGTAGTGGCGGCTTGGCCAGTCAAGAGAGGGTACTTCTAGCACAAATTTCAGATTAAAAACTTCAAAAAGAAGTCACAAAAAGAAGTCTTTGTCAGTTGGGGATTCAGTCCATCATGAATACAGCGTTTTGTTTGTGGTGTTGCATAACTGCTGCCTTGGCCTTAGGTAGGCTGAGGCTGATGTGACCGTCTAACCAGGACTTGTTTGGAGCCCCAGCTCTGTATTGAGCTTCCTAATCCAATGGCAAGGATGTATTTGGTTCTCATTGGAGTCATTTGCATTGTCCTTTCTCACACAAATGTTTTGTGTAGGCTTGGCGCGCTGAACCTGATCATTACTTTTTTTTTTCTTTTTGGAGGTGCTGAGAGCCCGCTGTGGCCATTGATGTCCATCAGGATTTTGGCTCCCTCAGCACTTCTGGAAGTTGTGCACATTGTGTTTCACACCAGTTAGGGTTTGTGTCGTCTCTGGGGTTGTCAGTAACAACCAGTGCACTGCTTTGTGCATCTTGTGCGAGAAACCCCACCTGTTGGCCTCTTATGTTGTGGCACACGCTCTCCCTAACGTAGTGTCTCATCTAGGAGGTGGGGAGGGGACAGAAGGGGGTTGTTATTTTACAAAAAGAACAAAAAGTGCAGAAGATTTTTGTTTCTAAGAGTCTGAAAAGCATGGTACAGTGTCATTTCTCAACAACTGTATGTTTTCATCATTTTATACCTTTTATTCTTTGTACTCCCCAAACATGCTTTCAACTAAGAAAAGTGATTGCAGCAGAGTGGGTGCATGTATTATGGGTTTTTTGTTTGTTTTTAGAAAAATAAAAAGATACTGAGGACTGTGCAGAAACAGGAGATGAAATGATGCCCACCTTCATGTGAGTTTGCACCTCATCTCTCTGCAGTCACTGTGCAGGAGCTGGTGCCTCACAGAGCCCGCAAACCCAGGAGTTCCCAGGGGCACCAATCACGCTGTGCTGTGCCAAGGCTCTCCCCTGTCCTTCACACCTTCTGCATCACATCCAGCTCCACCAGCAGCACTTGGTGCTGCATCCCTGCAGCTCTTGCCTGCATCCCAGTGAGAACCATCCCTTCCTTGTGGGTAGTAACCTCAGGAGTTCTACCTTACAGGGCTTCTACCGCCCATAGAAATAGCCCTTGCTTTTCTGTGAAACGTGTCAGAAGTAGGTTCAAATATTCCCTGAACCAGACTTTCTTCTTATAAACAGTTGGGGGCAAATCCTGAAAGAGAATCAGTCCTCTTTCTTTCTATTCAGCTGTACACTTTGTCCAGGCGGGAGCTGAAATCTTTTGTGTGTCACAGTAATAGTAAAATCTGATTAGTATCGGTCATTAGGGGTGGCTGGATTTCAATTCCTAAGTGTTGTAGTCTGTATTCTGTTAAATCTTGCACCTCTTAAATATATTTAACCTTGTTCCTATTAATGAGAAATAATAAAAAAAAAATACTGCTGCCCTTTCTTTATCTCCACACCACCTGCTTAGGCTATTAAAAAGTACTTAATTTTGCCTCCTTGTTGTAATCCTCCTTGTCTCAGAAGGCAGAGAAGAAAATCTTGTGCATTTCAGGTATTTCCCAGTATTCCAAGCAATTTGTGTTTTCACCATATTTACAGATTCTCCCTCCTGCTTTCTTTCTAAATGTGTGGTTCAGTAATATTGGAAATCTGCTGTCCTATGTGTGAATATATCTTGAAATGTTATGTTTCAGAAAAAAATACTGGATTAGAGATTACATCCCTGGGAGGGCTGAACTGTGTCAGTGCCTAATTGTCTTGTCTTTTGCAGAGTGTTTCTAGAATTTCTTAAAACAGCTGAAAACTGTAGTTCATTTTCAATGTTTAAAGGACTTGAAGTATTCAATTATTTTTCTCAAGCCAGGTACAGGGATTTTTTCCAAGTTTCCTTCTTCATAGTATTATTCTGTCATCATGTTGCAAGCCTTGTATTTTATACAGTATTTTTTTCATAGCATCTGTTTTTCAAGGTTAATGCTATGTAATCATAGAATGGTTTGGATTGCAAGGGATCTTTAAAGATCCTCTAGGCTGGCCCCTTGCTATGGGCAGGGACATCTCACTTGCTTAAAGCCCCATCCAGCCTGACTTTGAACACTTACAGGGATGGAGCATCCAAGAACAGGATGTCTACAACTTCTTTGAGCAATATTTAGCAATATCTAAAATCATTATTCTAAAAAATAAGTCCAAAATCCATTTCAGAACAAGGTTAAAATAAATTGAGAATACACCCAGTGAAGTCTACTCCTTGGTATCTTTTTTTTCATTCCTTGTGCAGCGACATCGTGTCATCCCTGAGTGGGTGCACATTCTCATAGCAAGGATTTTGTTTTCCCTGAGATATACAGCTGGTACAGCCAGACGCAGAATCATTGCCCATATTGTACTTCCACTGGTGGTATTTGGATTTAAATGCCCATTTATTTTTCTAGAAGAACATTGTATCCAGTAAAATTTCACTGGGGTAAAGCGTTTTTAGAGGGAACTGCTGTGAGTTGTTACATTACAGTATTCCCTACCATGACAATTCTTCCCACTAAAACTTCTGGCTTTCTCTTCTTTTTGGCCTCCTCCATGTGCATCCCAGCTACGTGTGCCCTTTACTCCTTCTCAGGCAGGCACACACCTGGTTCCTGCAAATGCATCCCTACCATCTGCCTGTGCTGCATATCATGTTGCTCCTCTGTACAACTCCTTGGAGCATTCCCACTGGGGGATTGAGAGCTTGTATGGAGCCGTAGGAGCCACCTTCCTGCAAAAAACTGAACCCCCTTGTGGCACCACAGCATTCACACTGCAGAGGATTTGCTTATAAGTGTATAAGTTTAACATAGGTGCTTTTTACCCTGGAGTGTGGGGTTAGGGCTTGCTCCTGACGGAGCAGATGGCTCCTCACTAGGGTGCCGGTCAGGTCGGCTGTGTGATGGCACATCTAGGATGTCCTTCTTTAGGGTTTGCCTCAGCATGCTTGTGGCCAGATTGGTTTGAGCTATTTAGGGAAATCAAAATCCTTTCTGTTCTCCTGGCTGGTTCCTTAAAATCCCTTTGGGTATGAGTGCCTCTGGGTTTGAGTTGTGGTAAACAAATGAAAGATAGTTTAGTCTCTGTGTGGGACATCAAAGAGGATCGTAATGGGTCTCAGCTGAGCCTGTGAGGCTCTGTACAGATGCAGAAGTCTGTGGTGGGAGGATTACTGGGTCAATACCCAAAAAGGATGAAACAGAGTGGCTGATGCCCATCGCATGCATCTTGTGAAGTTGCTTCTTCCAGGTCATATGCAACATAGCCTGGAAGAAGTGAAGTTACTGTGACAGTACTAGGGAAGGAATGATCTTCTGATCATCTCCCAACTTCTCTTCAGGCAAGCATGAACCTCAGGTGGCTGGGGTGGTGCCGGGGTTTCTGTGCCTGTCAAAACTCTCTGTCATCCCTCCCCTGTAAACAGCGTGAAACACAGTGGAGGAGATGTGACCGTTCGGTGTAACGAATAGATAATATGTGTCACTTAGTCCTCATCTGTTTGTTACTTTCTGTTGCTGCTCTGTCTTGGTGCTTTGGCAATCTCCTTCTCTGTAATTGTTTGTCTCTTGGGTTTTAGGCTCAAAAGCTTATGTGGAGTTGCGGCTTGGGAAACATTTACAAACAACACAAAGAACTATGAGAATTCAAGATCTTTTGTTTTCCTTTTTTTTTTTTTTTTTTTTTTCTGAGCTGTTCAACTAGCAGCAATTTCAAAATGTGAATGGAGCTTATGTTTCATTAATAGAAAGATGTGCCTGATGCAGAGCTATCCTGGGGTACAAACCTCAGTGCTTTGCTGTGCATCTGTTTTCATGCTTCAATAATTGAGTGTATGTGACACTTGAAATTTCAACCTAAAGTTATAGGTACAGAAAGCAACTTTCAGAAACATGTTTGTACTTAATGTTTGGGTTTTGGTTTGTTGGGTTTTTTTTTTTTGCCCAGGGGAAGAGTATTGAAAAGGACTGTGGTTCAAAGATAGTTGGGACCTGGGTCATGAAAAAGACTGGACCCTTCAAGTTATGAACTGATTTGGAGCATCCAAGTTAAGATACAGCCTTCATAATTTTTTTTTTTTAATTTTTAAAAAATGTTTTATTAAGAGTAGGAAGCAATCATTGCACTTTGCCACCTAAAACTCTGTATACATTCCTTTGTATACATTGTATACAAGCCAATGAAAATATAAGAGTTGCCCCAGACTAAACCACACATAAATCAGAGAGTGAGGTTGTGCTGAAGGCAGACAGGGCAAAACTTGCTCTGATAGTGGCTCAGGAGTAAGGGAGCAGCTGTTTTGCCTTCCAGGTGCTGGTTTGTGGACTGACAGGCAGTAAGGACACCTCGTTGTTAACAATGCAGCTGGTCAGGAGATCCAAAAAACAGAGTAAATAATGGGAGTCCAGCCAGAGGATGATTATGTTTTTGAGTAGTGCACTGGTTTTCGTTAATATTGGAAACATACATTTGGGCTTATTGATGGTTTTGCTGAGCTGGAGCCGTGGAGCCTGCCGCTGATGGCTAACCTAGGAGGAATCCCACTCCCTCATGCTGCCAGCAAGGCAAAGTTAACTGGGACTCTCCAGTGTCTGGATTTTGCTTTACCATTTAGTCTACATTTTCATCAGCTTGTATGCTAGAAAAATGTGTGGAGACTTTTCAGTCCTAGTGCTGAGGGTGCATCGGTGAAGCTGCTGGATGAAGGTGAGTCTTGGCTGCTGCTGGCTCCTGCCTGCACCCTTTGTGGTGGCCCAGGAGAGCAGCTGATGTTCAACATTATTCAAGAGAGATTTCCCACTGATTGTTTTTGAACTCTGGGTTTATATGTGTTTTGCTTTCTTATGGGACAGAGGACAGAAGTGTTCTGCAATGTAAGAGAGTCCTTTCACCAAGACATCTTTTTAAAGCTGCTTAAACTCTAGGATCTGGGAAACTCTGTCAGGATTTGCTGGAATGAAGTCCTGGACACACACTGTGCAGGCAAATGCTGTGCAAATCTGAATTAATGCAGAGCTCTGGCTGGATCTTCAGTACTTTTTCCTAACTTCTCTACTGAAGTAATTTTAATTTTCTTGTTGACTGTTTTTGGGGTTTTTTTGTGTTTTTTTTGTTTGTTTGTTTGTTTGTTTGTTTGTTTGTTTTTTGTTTATTTTGGGGTCAGGTTTTTTTAAGGAATAACTTTTGGTAGGTTTTAAATAATTGCTGCTTGTGTGTAGACTTACACTTTTGTTGCCAGAACTGTGTTGACATAAACGTCAAGCAATTTCCCAAACAAAAGTGTAAAATGAGTAGTTGTATTTGTTAGACACACAGCTGAAAATAAGTTTGCCACATGGAACTTCCCTTGTGGGAAATTAAATGTTGTTCTTGAGCTTCTCAGGCACATATGAGAAGGAAAAAAAAAAAAAAAAAAAGTCAGGACGAAAGAGAGATGACTTAGTGGGAGTATTTGGAGAGAATTTTCAGTGCGAGCACAGGGATCTGCTCCAGCACATCTGTCAAGAGCTCACGACTTGCAAGGTGTAACAAACAATAACACTTCATACAACATCTGCTTAGTGTCTGTGGTGGGCGCTGGTACAAAAGACTTGAAATCTCTGAGATATTTGTCATACCACGTCAGGGGAATGTAACGGATCTAGTGCATCATCTATCATAGCCTGCTTCCCAGCCAGTGAAGTTACTATGTAATAAAGCTGATAACTGTTTCATTGAGCCAGAATTTTACGTCAGCAAATAAAAAGAATGCAATGCAGGGGTGGCTTTGCTATGTGTGACTGATGCAGCACATGTTAGTAATTATTTCTCTCATACATTGTATACCTTCACTCCATAGATGTTTTTCTCATTCTATGCTGAAATTACAGTGGCAATTTCTCGTGCTTGGTAATTGTCTGATGAAAATCCTGCATTTCAGATTGTCTGGAAGCTTAAAGGAATAATTACATAGAATGAAAAATAGCCAGATCAGTAATTTTTGGTTTTTATAGCATGTAATTTTTAGTCACTCCCTTTAAATTATTTTTAAACAGTTTGAAAATGCCCGCTTTCTGTTCAAATCGGACAAAGCATATAATAGATACTTAATCTTTATCTAATCTATAGTATTTAATAATAGATACTTAATCTTTAACCTCCTCCTGAAATTCTTTGAAATTTTTCATCATATCTGCCACTAATATGCTTGAATGTTATGTTGGAGAAATTGTTATAATCTACCACAAATTAAATTCCTCTTATTCTTCAGTGGAAACCTCAGGGAGGCAGAAATGAACCATGAAGGAGTAAACTCTTCAAAGTGCTAGTTTATAATAACCATGACAGACTGAAGGTAAGTAATTGGGGAGTGGGTGGAACTGAAACAAAGCAAATGAGGCAGCAGTGTGAGTCAAGACTCAAATGATTTTAGCCTTAAATGGTCTGCAGATTTAATTAAAATTATTTTATTTTTCCTGTAAAACTTTATATCTGAATTTTCTTAGGTTCCTTGTGGCTGTCGTCATAAAAACTACTGAGTGTTTTCCCCATTACAGTCAACTCCCCAGTGCGTCCTGGCATGGTTTAGGTTCTTTTCATCATCCCCACAGAGAGGAGGTACCTGACCTTATGGTTGAACCTTGTCCTTTGTTCCATCCTTCTAAGTAGTTTTCTACCAGGTTTTGTGGGCAGAGGTATGTGTGTGGATAGCTGGTTCCCTGCCTCCCTTACTCCTCTTGGTGTTTGATCTTCTATTGAAGGCTTTCTTACTGAAGTGGTGGCCAAGGTTGGTTTTGCATGTGATGAGCATAGCTGTCGCACCCTCCGATGGTCCGCTGGGCATGTGCAGGTGTGTTTTCCAGAGACCATGTCTGGTCTCTGGATTTCATCTGTTTCAAAGGAAACGATGTGCTTCTGCTAGAGATAGAAAAAATTGGGGACATTGAGAGAAACAGCTTTAAAAAACCCAGATAGTCAGGAGACGCTGAGCAAAGCAAAATTAAGTGCTTTACTGGAGGGAAGTTGGAGTGACAGAAGGGCACAGCACATGTGGAATATTCAATGCTGTTGCCGAGGCTAATGGAAATACCCCAGCTGCTGTTAAAACCTGGTGTATAAATGTGTTGATTAATGCACACTGTATTTTTTTTTCTGTTTTATAAGAACAAGCAAACAAAAAATTCAGGAAAATACTAATGTAGCAGTAATCAGCATTATCTACTTCTTCCCCTTAGAAAATGCATTTAGTTGATGAAAATATTTGGTTTCATGCTTGATTAATTGATCTTGGGTAGAATTGCTATTTTTTGTATGTAGAGCTACTTGTTAAATTGGTCAGTAAGCTGGCGGTAGGATGACAGTCCTTTATGAAGATCACCTACCCTCTGAGAATTAGGAATATTCCTTGTTTGCAACACTGTTGTTAGAGTTTTGCTGAAGGATGAGAATGGAAAGAGTACCTGAGTTTGTGTTAAAACAAACAAACAAACAAAAAACCACAAAGAAACAAAGGAAACCCTACTAGCTACTTGGAAAGGTGTTGTCTCTGATCCTTAGTTCTTCCTCTGGCATGCTAAGTGGGTTCTTGTGCAGGACTCCTGAGGAAGGTCTTATACCGACTGCATAAGAAGTCGCAAAAGGCGAAAAGCTGTTATCCAGCCAAAATGTGAGATCCCAAAGCATTCTTCCTCGTTCCCATGTTATAAGGCAGGTTTATGGATTCAAAAAAATGCCACCTTGTCTGCTTAAGTTCTCATCTACTGTAATCCTTCTTAAAATACTTGATCCTTAACCCTTTGTTTTTTAGGGAAGAGGATGGTAAGATTTGTAGGAGGGAAGCAAGCCTTTCTCGTTCCATACGTGACATACAGCGTGACTGCTGTACCCACTCCCCACATGGTCAGTAAAGATCTATCTTCTGCAAGTGTGAAATGTCCCTTATGTTAGGTCCTGTGCCTTGTAAATAAAGTAAGTGTTTTCTATTGCCTTACTCAGAAAATATGTCAAGCTTGTTGTTGCATATGCTTCATTGCTCTAGCATTTGCACTTTGCATTTGCATCTGGTTGTTAGATCTCTGTGGAGAGAGATTTCTTCTTACCCCAGTTTAAACACAGGAGAGAAATCACAGAAACGTAGAATGGTTAGAGTTGGAAGGTACCTTAAAGATCATCTAGTTCCAATGCAGCAAGAGGTTCACTCTCTGGTGGCAGACGTGGCTGGAGCTCTGGCACTTAAAGCTTTCTGACTTGGCAGCTGCTGCATGCCCCCTTTGTCCTGAAGGGGACAGCTGGGAAGAGCACCCTGGTGACAGCCTGCATCCCAGGTCTCCCACAGCATTCAGGATGTACCCTGCCAGTGCTTCCTGCTAGGGGATACTGGCAATTAATTTAAAATCCTTCCCCTAGGTCATCACGGACCTCTTAAGGAGCTTTTAAGGAGCCTTTGCACTTATTATCTCAGAAACATGTTCTTCCTTGAGCATAACCTGCCAAGACAGCTGTGTTTCTCTTAAACACTGAAGTTAATGATGCAAAACATGAAGCTTGAGAGAAGGACAGCAGGATTACGGTCCTTCCTAACTGTATGTCCACTGTCAACATCCCTTGTGTGGGAAACCAACATGGTTCTGTAGCTGCAGGTTGAAGTGTAAGGTACAGCTTGGGCACCTGTGATTATTTCCACAATGGGTTTTGAGGGTGGTGCTTCTACAGCCCTTCTGGGCTTAGTTTGAAACAAGACAAGGTCTCTTTTTATTTTTTTTATTTTTTTTTTCTTCTCCCCTTGTGTCTGCTTTATCTGTTTTGTTGTTCATGAAACACAGTGGATGCAACAGAAAAGACTTTTTGCAAATGTAAAAGTAATATTGCATAGAAGGGTCCTCCTGTTTGTGTATGCTCCTGACATTCACTTCATGTATAATAAGCCCAGTGGACTAGGTGGCTTTGTGATTACCATCAGATGCAATGCCCCTGTATGCACTAGGGCAAGAATTGCTTAGTGTGGATGTCTGCTAGTGTCTTATCTGGGCTGTATAGCTTCTTTACTATCATATAGTTCACATAGTAACCTAAACTTGCCTCTGTTCACATGCCCTTAAATTAGCTATTAACTTGGTCTCTCACACACTGGCATGTGAATGTTTTCATTTCCAGCTTTGCTTGAGAATTTTGTAATTTTGTCTCCCGCTGCCTCTAGTCATGAAGCTGTGTGTGGGCTTACCTGTAGCATGCCTGGTAGGAGTTTGCACAAGGAAATTCCTTCCCAAATGTTAGTCCCAGCAGCTGTGCCCCTGTGGAGACATGTGGAAGAGGCCCAGCAGCAGTGCCAGCAAGCTTCATCAGTGTCTTTTGTCTCTCTCATAGCTATGGTGACCCTGGATGTGAGACCAGGAATGTATGCACTGGAGATGATTTAAGGAAATGTGCAGCTCTACATACTAATTAATTCAGGTCATGATACTCACAGGATAAGCACAGGCAGCTTCCTGCCTCCCAAGTGGTTGCTGCGCTTCTGATGTGAACCTCTTTGGCTTGTACCAAGAAAAAACCTGTGTAGTAATTAAAATGAACTGCTTTAGAGGAACATGGTTTGAATTAGGGCATGATTATTAACTCTAGCAGTATTTGGCTTTGCTAAATCTTTCCCTTTCCTCCCATGCCTTTATTTCCCCTGCTGCTCCATTGGCTTGGCAATGGCTGCTGGGGCAGTATCTGTTTAGATGAGACCTCTTGTCTCTGTAGAGAAAACAAGGGCTTGGCTAGCACACACCTTGGTGGTATGTGCACCCTATCAGGGGTGCTGTGCTCGCTGCAGTTTGCTGATGGCTGGCAAGGTCTCCCATTAGCCCAGCTCCAGAAAGCCAGGACTCTGGGAGTGAAAAACAAGGAGTTAAAAGGTAACCTTATTGCATGCTTAACTGTACTGAATGCTGTTCTTCTCATGAGCATCTGAAATAGTTAACAAAATTGGACTGCTTGGAGTTACTGCATTAAATTCAAGTCCTTTGGGCTTTATGGGCACTGCCTTTTGCATGGCTGTATGGGAAACATAAGAAAAAGCAGAAGTACAACAAAGTTTCAGTGTCCACCTGTGGAAGCTCCGTCAGTTTGAGGACTTGGAATCTCTTATGGTTTTCTTTCACGTGAGCTAGATGATGTGCCTTTATATGTAGATGACACAATTTAAAAGAATATCTTCAAGCAGTCTTTGTGGAGATAGTAAACTGTGAACATGGGTTTTTGTCAAAAAAAAAGGCTTTTTTAAAAAGAAACATTTTTCATCAAGTTGTCCTGTTGTTTGGTCATAACTATGGAGTCCTAGTTTCAAAGTCTCTCATGTTACTGCTTGCTACTTGTTTTCCAAGGCATTTTTTGGACAGGATCCACTGGGAGCTGCTGAAATGGTTTCCCAAATTCTTCTCAGGTACAGTGCCTTTTTCTGGATGTCATATTCTGGATCCTTTTTCTGGATGTCATATTCTCTTTCTGACATCCTTTATCTGGATGTCATATTCTTCTCAGATACAGTGCCTTTCTTGGATGCCTTTTTCTGCTGTGCCATACAGTGGTGTGGTAAGGCCTTCCATGCCTTTAACTTCTGGTGATGGAGTGAATATTACTCTTTTTTTCACCGTTGTTTATTTTTACAGTGTTTAAGAAGTTGATCTTGGCAGAAGAACAAAACCCAGGGTTTTTTAAATCCGGACAAGCAGAATATTTGTGTGAGAAGGACCTTTCTCTCATAATAAATTGAAAACTCTTTTGTGAAAAAAATGTTGGAAATATACATTGTGGTATGTTGCTTCTCCCCCTTTTTCCTGTTTATTCCTTGAAATTTATCTTTGGAAAACTCAAGACATTAAAGGTCACTAAGCAATTTTCTTTGGTCCCGTAAAATGGTTAAGTGTTCATAATCCCTAAAAGTGATGGTCCCTTCTCCCTTTTTAAACACATTTTTGCAAGATACCATTAACTGTTGCTAACCTATAAGACATCTCATGTTCTCTAGAAAGATGGGATTTTTCTGTCTCCTTACTTTCTGTGCAAGCAGTGGATCCGTGTACTTTGGAGAGCTGCAGTCATCTAGTTCTTAAGCACTGCAAAATCCTGCTCATATGCAACTGTTGTCTGTTATAATCCTTGAATGCTGAAAAAGTCACAAGACCTGCTATTTTGGAGGCTTTTGTTTACTGTTTGGTTTCTGAGAAATTAGTGGCTGGTACTTATTTCAAATTTTCACTCTTCTGTGGTGATGAATAGAAATAACCTTTTCTTTTTTTTAATTTTCATAATAGGAGATGCGATTTTCCATGCATGCTTTAGAACTGGGACTGAAGTTTGGCACAAGATCTTGATAAATTCAGTGGTGGTATTGCAAGTGTAGCTAGCATGCCCCTCTTCTTGCACGACACTAGTACCGTTGCTCTTGCTTTGCAGAAAAAAAAGCCAAATGTGTTCCACTCTACCTGCCTCTGCTTTTTACACTCTTCTCTTTTGTATAGAGTTTGGTGTTGCAGGTCTATAGGAAAGTACGAACCCTCAGCCTATAACACGTATGAAAATCCTGTGTTTTAAGGAAGCATACCTGAAAAGAAACTGGAAACAAAATGGGAATAATTTTTTTGGTAGGTGATACATTTTGAATAGACTTTGCCTAGAGGAAAAGTCTTGTTCTGTAATGTAAGGATGGTGCATTTTAAATTCTCAAAATATTCTTTGCTAATACTCCCCAATCTTTTTCCTGTAGTGAAACAAGATCTTCCTATAAATTTATTGTCTGCAATTGGGTGGTGTAATACATCTATTTTATACTTCAGTGCATTCCCTGTTCGGTCACTAAAGAGGCTCCATGAGTTGTTATGTGTTTGTTCCAAATATTTAATTTAATAACAATAAATTTGAGGGTGAACAAATGGGGATTTTCACAGTAATGTCATTAAGGAAATGTTGCAAAACTGACATAAACATCATATTTTTTTTTGTTCTGCATTTTTCAGGCAAACTTTGTCATAACAGAGCAGTTAGGAAGCAGCGGTTAGTGGGTCAGACAGGCCCAGGGGGCTAAACTGGGTTTTGTTCAGCCAAATGTTAGTGCTTTTTAATCAGTGGTGAATTCTGTGTGCAACACTCTTCCTTCCCCAAAGCCATAACAAAATAAAAATGGGTGTTCAATTGGGTCATGGACAACATCTGCCCTTTACTAGAACAGTTAAGGATGTTACTACAGCGAGGAAGAGAAGCTGCCTGTAGCTACTGTTAGAGCATCATTTCGCCACTGTGGTTCTGGTGGTCTGGTATAAGCAGCTGTCGATGAAGGTCTGCACATAGTCCTCAAACTTTCTTTAGAAGGAAGAGAAGAATTTCCCTTCATGTTCCATGCAGCAGTTACAACAAGGTGCAAAATTGCAATAGAACTGTGTCCTGAAAATAACTGTAATTCATTTACTGTGCTGTAAACAAATTGCATGGATTTCTTTCTGCTCAGCTTCCATAGCTGTTACGCTACTTTGTGTTAAGGAATTGTTTTTTTCAAATCTTGCTGCTGCCACCTGTTCAGTCTTTAGTAAATGTAATTAATGTGATAGTAGATATGCAGGAGGGTTTGGACTTCCTTGTCTAAACGGCTTATAATTTCCCTACTGTAGACCATGTGTTACTCGTCATATCCTGAGAAGTTTCAATTTGTTTTGACAGAAACCTTTTTTTGACAAAAGGTGTAGTGCAGGCCAATTTCATGTTAAAAAAATTCTATTGTGGTATAAGAGCCTCTGTGGACGTCTAATGTAAGCGCCTTTGATTTTAAGAGTTTACGTTCAGCCAAACTTCTTCCAATTAATAGGAGTTTATTCAACACCACCAAAAGCAAGCTGAGTCAGAGCTGTATTTAAAGTTAAAAATTAATGATGATTTACTGGATACTTATTGGTGGTTTCTTGGAACCTAAGAGCGAAAACTGGTAGTTATCTTCTTTAAAGTTCTGAAGCCATTCACTCCACTATTACCATGAAGAAAAAATGGGAGGATCTAGAGCCAGGTGATGTTGCCTTAATGTTACAAAGAACTGTAGAGTTAACTTGGTTTTGCCCTGTTTTGAGTGAAGAGCTTAAAAAATAAAATTATTTTTAGAGGGTTATTTTCTGCAAAATATTACATTAGTGATTACTTTTTCCTGAAACTTCCAAAGACAAATAGTTTTAAAAGTAATGAAGATTACTCCTAAGTGGGTAACACATCTCTGATGATCTAGGGCTGGTTGTCTTCTCATAATGCTCAGTGTTGGCCCCTCCTTCCCCCATTATATGGCAAGCTGCAGAGAGGCAGTGGATGCAAATGGCAGAATGCAGTGCCTGTTTGAAAAAATAGGCTAAAATGTGAAACCAAATGCACACTTATTTAAATCACTAATTCTCAGAGGGAAACTGTGTAGAATCATAGAATTGTCTAGGTTGGAATGGACCTTTCAGATCGTGTCATCCAACTATCAGCCTAGCGCTGACGCTAAACCATATCACTATGTCTATCCATCTTTTAAATACCTCCAGGGATGGTGACCCAACCACTTCCCTGGGCAGCCCGTTCCAATCCTTCATGTCTCAGGGTGCGTTCTGTTAGTGGCACATGCTTATTAATATGAAATTTTGTCCCAGTTCAGAAATACACTGAGGTACGTGCTTATCTCTAGGCACATTGACAAGCAGCATCGTGAGCTTAAGAGGCAATACTTAATGTACTTAGCTATAGAACATGTAAGTAGGCTGCTAGATCAGCATCTGTACATTCATATTTGTTTTAAAAAGTCACATAGGAAAATATATAAACATGGAGGGTAAAATTGGGCTGATTTGAGTCTTTGTAGCAGTGTTTTATTACCATTGCAAATGTTTGCTTTCTTTAACAGACAGGAAAAGTCATATTTTGTATTAGTCTTAAAAGTAGGAAAAAGAATGCTTTGGGGTTGTTCACGAAGCATAACTTGGAATAATTTTGGTTTGGCTGGCATGTTGTATTAAAGACCAAATGAAATATTTCCTTAGCATCATCTTTCAGGTAAGTAATTACAGAAATAAGCTATTTGATAATCCAGGAAACAACTTTTGATGTCACAAGATCTACAAAGCATGTTTCATGCTATGAGCACAGTTATGGTAATTGTGATTGAAGACTGCTACCGTGGTAGGAGATAGCTCTCATGGAAATGACGTACACTGCAATTTGAATACAAATGATTAAGCTTATGTAGAGAAGTGACACATGAAGGTATGATTATTAGCTTCTAACAGATGTTTCAGGCTAGCAATGGGGTAACCTGCATAGAAGGTTTGACTTGGAACTTTTTTTCCAGAACCAAATGCTTTATTTTTGCAATTGTTGTTACCACTGTTTCCCATCTAGCAACCAAATACCTTGTAATATGTAAGAACTTGGTCTGTGGTGGAGATTGTAAGTACAATTGCAAAGTTTATCCTGTTTCACAGTTGCAAAATACATTAAATCTGCTTATACTTAATTGAAGACAGGGCTTCTGACAGTCATAGATGTGTTGGGAAGTGCTGAATCGATTGCCAGGACTGCAGGGGAGCATGCTGCTTTTACTTTCTTGAGTTGCATTTTTCACTCCTCTGTAAAAATCCAAAGACAGCCCCCAATGTCTGCTATTTTTCCAGAAATGAAACACGAACAATTACTTTAACTGCAGCCTTCCTGGGTGATTCCTCTTACATAGACAGCTCCTCTTATATGTGCATTTAATAGTCTAAACTAGTGCTGTAATACGTATACTGTTTCAAAACTGAGTTGTATTGTGAATAAACTTTTATCTCTGAAATGCTGAAACTCCTTTTTATATATAGGCATACATAAAACTACATGTAGCAGCTAGGTGGCAGAAACTGTGCTTATTTTTAAAATAAAGTGATACTATAAATGCAGCAATGTTGCTTTGTTGTGTCTGTTTAGTTTCTTTTAAAAGAAAGAATTTTGTGATACCTTTGTATTCCCAGGAATGTGTCCTTTGAGAAGACAAAAGTAAGCAACCTCCTTCTGTTTTATCAATGGCATCTTTTCTCTAAGTGTCTACATGGTCAGAAATAGATTCTTCTATGTGGCTTTAAAATATAAACAGCTGGGAAGTGTCACTTTGTGCTTCTACCACTGTGGCTTTCTTACTGTCTGCTTGTCAACTCATTTACCTGCCACACCTTGTACAACTATATATATGCACCAATTAAACTATTCATGTGAAAGAAGGTTTGGTATGTGAGCATGCCTGTATAGAACAGAAGCTTAGGGTGGAAGTACTTGGAAGCAAGGACTTTTTCATGAGTTTGTGTAACACTCATTAGAAACTCACCCTAATTGTATGGCCTTGGTCCTTTATAATGCAGCAATTATGGGGAACAATATGGGGAAAAGAAGTTTTCTCTATTTTAAGATATGCTACAATTTAAAAAAAAGTCTTCTGGAAGTCAACCTAAAATGGAAATGCAACTAGTAACAAAAACTGTGCCCTGCTAGGAAATCCTCTAAATTCAGTTGATTACTGCAGTTCCATGTATGGCTTGCTCTGTCCTTTGCTGGGCACTGCTTACCTGCAGAGGTGGTAAGTCGTTTTGGTGTGCTGCTTTAAATTCTTTGACCTTCCAACTCTTTCTCTGTAGTATATGGTTGATGGACACTATGGTTCAGATAGGAAGCCAGAGAAGACTTAAATTCAGCTCTGCATATGTCTCTCTGGATGTATCTCTGAGAGACAGCTGTCATTAGAGCTAGCAGCTATTAGACTAAAGTGATTAGGGTGAAACCCATGCTTTCCTACGTAAGAAACGTCTTTAGGGTTCTTCAGTTATAGGGTCGTAATGGTGATACAAAGAACAGTCATATGATTTGATTAGGGGAACTATTAGAAAACAAAGTTTAAAAAGAAAAAAAAAAAAGCAGCCCTCAACATTTCCTGAGCAATGGTGGCCCAGTCTTGCTGCGTTTTTCTTCCAAGTAAAACATTGGGTCAGCAATGTGTGAAAGGGCTGGCTGTCTTCAGACTCTGTTTGTTGCAGCAAATTTGCTAGTCCTCAAGCTACCCATGCTGTGTCAACAGCATAAAAAGCACTTTTGAGTGCATTATCTTATCAGTTACACAAGTTAGTTTGTTTTAAGAAGAGTGCAGTAGAATTACTGAAGAGGAACCAGGTTATTTTGTGTGACAGATTGGGAAATAAATGCCTTGTTACAAAACAGGGTGTTTGAGGATGCAGAATTTATGTCTTCTTGTACACTTTGTGTACAACAGCTCTCTTAACTCTTGAGTTTCCAACAAGCTTAGCTCCTTAATAGTCAGTCTGTGGGAATTTGGAACAAAAGAGCTGCAAGATAGTTTGTTGTGATGTTTAAGCTTCATTGAATGTGACACTATATAGGATAATGTAATTTTACTAGACTCAGAAGACAACATACAAGTAACAGCTAAAATTGTTGAGAGCATGGTGTCCTAACAGTAACAAGAGGGGTCAATGGACCTTATGTGTTGAACACTGAGGAACACGAGTCTTGTGTATGGGCTGAATAATTTGTAGCATTACTGTAAAGCCCTTTCAGTAACTCTGGCTTTTTAATGTCAATTTTGCACATTAACATTATTGAGAGAGCATTATGGTTTTGACTCCAGAAAGTACCGTCTGATGAAAATGGTCTTGAGAATCTTCTCAAGTCCATCTTTTATGGGAGGGAGCATATTGACTTAGCAAAATGCAAAGCAGTTCATTAAGGCAATATGCTGTAGTGGCAAATATCATGCGATTTATGAGAATTATGAGTAATATCTGTACCAATTTCTTGGGTTTATGGCTTTGAGCTAATGAGTTGAATTCTTTAAGCTCACTTCTCTTTCATTTGCTTGTGTATTCAGGATGCTTAATGGGCAATTATTATCTTCAAAATGCTTTGGTGCCTAAACGGACGGGGATGCTGAAGAGGTTTCTCTGGGGGAAAAAATGTGACTTAAGTATGAATCAAACCTGCAGCTCTTGTTCTTAGCATTTTCAGCTAGTGTGTGTGTCTGAACCTTCCAAAAGACTAATATTTGAAAAGCCTCATAAATCCTGTCCCTTTGGTTTTTCCTGTTACAACCATAAAGCAGAAGATTGGAAGAAGAAATGGGCGGTGGCTAAGGAAAGAGACATTGCCCTGCTTTCTGGAAACCAATGTAATTTTTTTCCTGCACAACACTCTCCCAGCATGTTATATTTCCTCTCTGTCTGTCTGTGTATGTTCATCTAAATGTGAAAGGCTTCTGGCTTTCTATGATTTAAGGGAGAAAAAAAAAACCTGACAAAACCACACCCAAAAACTAAGTTAGGAAAAACCCTGGAAAAGCCTATTGTTGCTTCAGAATTTTGATGTGTAACTGTCTGTGCCTCTGCCACCTCTGGAGCATCAGCAATAAGAAGCAAACCAGCAGAGCTGGCTGCAGACGAGCCTGTTGTTGCTCTTTCTGTTTACCTGGGAAGGCTGAGTTTCATGGTCATCCAGGTGACAGGACTATGTGGGGCCCTCTGCCTCTGCTACGTGACTGAGAAAGAGTTGGCTAACAGGGTTTAGGGTTTTGAGAAGAGTAACTGCATTTCCTAGAGTTTGCAGGCTTGAAGGGTCTTGAATGGAGCCCTTCTATTCTTTCCCAGACTTGAGACACACAATCCTCTCTTGCTTCATCTACCCACCTTTAAAGGTGAATTTTTCCTCGTGTTCTGTAAGTCAAGTTAGCTGGACTCTATTAGTGGTCACTCAAATGAAGGCAGAGACCCCACAGCTGCAACAGGGAAGAGGAACATCTGCTGGGAAGCCCTTACGAGGTGCTAATGCCTGCTCAACTGGTGACTGAGTGACCTGGGTTGAAGAGGAGAGGGAGTGGGCAATGAACAGGGGGATTGCGGGGTAGAGATGGGAAAGTCTGTACATGGCGGGGAGAGTGCAAGGTCATAGGAAAAGAGGCACTTCTTGTATATGAGGTTAAAAAATAAAAAAAGGTCTAAATGGGAAGCAAGTTCAAATTTGTCCTTGGGACCCTCACAATCAAATACTGATTTATCTCTGCATGTAACTTGAGTATATGGTTTAACATATTATTACTTCTATGGGTGTCAGTATATGTGTTTTATTTTAGATACATAAGGCTAGTAATGGAATGTGGTATAAATCTTCTGGAATTTAAAGTCTCATTGTGCCCATTTCACAATTTAGTACTCCTTTTTACTGTTAAAATATTACAAGTTATGGTTTGATATCTGTTGGGACAAATCGGGCTATGTGGCAAGTTGTGGGAAAGAAAGTGTGTGTGACTATTACTCATTATGATTTTAAGTGTAAGTAATCTCTCTTTGTCTTTCTCCCTCCCCCGTTTTGTAAACTAATCTCAGTTTTAGCTTCAGAGCCACCAATTTACATGTATGAGCAGTTTCTCACCTGAGCAGCCTCTCCTCTAGCCTCAGGTAATGATTGCTTATGAAATAAATACAGCATTCATAGTCTGGTTCAAAAGAATTTGGGAAACTTGATCAATACTTGACATTTTTCAAGGACACAGGGAACATCATTCTCAGGCCAGATTCTGATATCATTTCTAAATGGAACAGTTTTCACTGCAACAGGGCCCAAATCTAGACACTGAATGTAGCAGATCTGATACAAGCAGCAGAATTTGACCTCTTTTTGGCTTTTACCAAAAAGGTAAGAGCCTTTTCTGTACTGTGAACTTCAATAATGTTTTTTTTCGTGGTGTTTGTGACACAATCCCATTTTTTTGCTGCTTGATTTATTTCTGACAACTCTGAAGTCCAATGAATATGGTATTTTCTGGAATGAAGTGAGTGTTTGGAGGCTGGAGCGAGTGTCAAGCTGTTTTTTGTCCTTTTGTTTTTAACCCCTCTTCCATAGAAGACACAGTGTCCTACAGACAGATAGAACAATGCTATATTCCATTTTAGCATCGAATCACAAGCGGGGTCTTTGGAATTAAATTTGGCGAATTGCCTGGATATGTTCAGTTTTTAACAAGCGCTGCTTTGTGCATTAGCACCCTACGCTTCCTCCCTCCCTCTCCCTCTACCCCAGTGCTGCCACTGAAGAGAGAAGGAGAAACAAAAAACCCCAAACCAGAATAAAAGCATCTGTTAGACTGAAAATGGGGAAGAGAGAAGGGACAAAAAGAGGAGAAAAGATGTATTCCAGAACAGCTGTCAAATTTGTCAAGAGCTGGACATAATTTTTAAGTTAGTTACACTCCTGAGTATCTGATTACATATGTATAAATCTTTTCTTTTTTAACATTAGGCATAATGTGGATGCAACACAACTTTTTGTGCAGAATGAAGCTTGGCTTTCAGCAGAATGAATGCTCGTTTACCAGGACTTTGAACCCAGGCATGAGCTTGTGTGTATCTGACACTAACATGTTTTGTTTTTTTCTTTTATGCTGAGGTGAGAAATACAGATTAATATTGACCACAGTAGCTACATAAAGCTTTGACAGCCTTTAAAGTGTACATTAAGACTATATTTTATTGTTTATTTAATGTTTGTGCTGCCTTTTTTTTTTTTTTAATTTGCTGAAGGATAAATGGAAATGTCAAGCTCAAAGGATTATTTTCCTTGAAAGAGATGTGTGAAAATATGTCTCGTGACCTGAAAGATATTAGCCTGTGAAGAAAAGTACTGTCCTGGTGTTGGTAAGATTGCTGTTAATTTAATGATTAAATGGTAGGGAAAGACCTCCTTCCCACCTCCTGATACCTCATTGTAGTTAGGTCAAGCAACGTGTTGGTGAATCTCCATTAAGCTACCATTTTTGCTCAGCTGAAAAAAATGTTTATCTGCTACATGTGTGTTGTTTTGGTCTGCCTACGGAGCAAAATTTCTGATTTAAATGAGAATATATTTCCAAAATTAACTATCCTGCAGTACTGTACCCAGTATTGTATTCCCAAGAGGAAGGAATTGTGATCAAGTGTTCAAATAAGCTAACCCTTTAAGAAGATGGGGAAGGAGAGAATGGAGTACAGAAGAGGCAACCCTCTCTGCTCCCCTCTGCTGTGCGATACTTGGAGGAGCAAAGCTGAAAACTGCAAACTCTGAAGCTGAAGGGAATTCTTGTAATTCTTTTGAACAGCAGGCAAAATTATTTCACAGTGAAAATTGTACCATAGGATTGTATAAGCTCAAATATTTTGAATTTAGAGAGTGAAGGGAAATCTGTAGTGAAATAAATGGCCGTAACAGATGGCAAGTGTTTCTGCATTTGTGCATTATTTTTGACCCAGGGATGAGGATCTGAAGCAAATCTCATTTATCCTCATGCACTGTGCTTTGGTTCAAAACTCCGAACAGTTCTGGAGCACGTAAATCAGGTTCCTTTTGCATGAAATCAGACTGAAACGTACTCCCCGGGAAGTTCCCACCACTGAGGTAGCTCAGTTCATAGGATTGGGCGAGAGCTGCTTGATGTTACCTCTTCTCCTCTCCTGTGGTAGTGTGTGTTCTGTGGGTACTGAGGCCTCAGCAGCAACAGTTTGCCCTGCTAGTCAGCTGCTGTCACTTTGCAAATTTATTTCTCAGTTGGTTCTCCAACAACCACTTAAAATGTGTTGACTGAGCTATAGATAGCCTTTGTGTTTAACTTGCACGTGGCTTTGTTATACATACAATATGCAGGTCTATTTTAAGATACATAATCTGACTTTCTTAATTTCTTGGAAGATGGAAGATGACTCTTTTTAAACAATAAATCAGTTTCAAGTCAGGCTTGTTTGATGAGCACATCCCTTTAATGCCCTCCAA
Source organism: Pedionomus torquatus (assembly GCA_013398155.1). Classification (NCBI taxonomy): domain Eukaryota; kingdom Metazoa; phylum Chordata; class Aves; order Charadriiformes; family Pedionomidae; genus Pedionomus; species Pedionomus torquatus. The sequence goes on from VZRU01014294.1 coordinate 68,596, forward strand.
CACCTTCAGTATTTATTAGTTGGCTAAAACTAAGTTAAATAATACTGTATACCAAACCTGCCTGAAGAAGGGACATGTAGCTGGTAACTACAAGTAGTTGCACCTGATTACTCCTGACTATGTGTATGCTGTACTTTAAACCCACGCCTGTCTCCCACATGGTGCTAGTGATCCACACTTGTTTTGACACAAAACAAGTGACTTTGTTAGAAGTGGCAGGTCTGAGGGAAGCTAGGGAGGTGGTGGAGCATGGCAGCTCATGCTTGTCCACCCTCAGTGCGGTCCTTGCCTCTCCCCCTTCTGCAGTGCAGGTGGGCTGCAGGCACCAGGGCAGAGGCAGACATGGCATCACCTCACCTCCCAGCTGCCTGTGGCAGTGTGTCCTGAGGACCCCTGCCCCTAGGTGGCTTGGGCTCAGGCTATGTAATGCAGTCTGGTGATGCTTTTGGCAGGATGGTTCACAAAAATCCTGTGATCGGGAGAGGGATTGTGCAGGGCCAGCTCTCAGGAGCACATCCTGGCCCTGTGGGTAAAGGTGATGGCCAAGGCTCAGGGTTGGTTTTATTTTTTTTTTAGCAAATCTGGATCGCTTTCTCAACTCTAAGTGACTGGGCTAGAAATTAAATTGAAATGAGGGAAATGTTTGCACCGCACCAGGAAAACAAGGATTTGAAGAAAAAAGCCATTTCAGTAGCCTCTGATTCTGGGTGCTTAGCTAGTGACTTCTGCTAATCTGATTTGTCTGTCTTTAAAACTTGTCAGAAAGCATAAACTGCTTAGGCACATGCTATACACAGTTATCATGTAGGTGATATATCAGTATAAGCCTCAGTGTAGGTTTTCAAAGCTCAGGAGTTTTACTTTTGAAGAAAACTAAAGGAAGTCTTTAATTTAGATTTGTAATTTACTTTGTCCTATGTCCCTTCCCACCCACTACATAACCCACCAGCCATGCTGGGATAGCTGAGTGGGGTTCAGAGTAGTGTCTGCGCCAAGGAAATTATGCATATGAGACATGAAAAGTCAGAAAGTAAAAGGTATGCCACAAGGGAATGAAGTTATTGTGACTTATTTCACCTTGGCTTTTAGATCTTTGATGCTTTTTTGATTTGTAGCAGTTTCTGTAGTTATCTCTTTAAATTGTGTTTAGGTCTGACAAAGCAGACTTCAGGAAGAGGTAAAACGATGAAGTGATGCTAAAATGGTGATCTTGCATAGGCTGTTGCACAACTTCTGAGCTTCTAGAGCGCTTATTTAGGTACAGCATTAAAGGAATTACTTGAATATTTGTAGTCAAACTGGACACATACCACAACTTGCCACAGCCCAGTAGGTGAAACCCACATCTCTTACTGAGCCTGATGAAAGCTGTGGCTCTCCTGTGTCAGGGGATGCTGTGCACAACCAGTAGCATGAGGTGGCCATGTCCTACACAAGCAACTAGTGCAGCTCATTAAGGTTAGATCTATAGGGTGAAACCACTGTTGATAAGGTCCCAGGATCCTTGCTGAATGTGTTACTGAAGGGTGCAGGATCATGTTGATTTACCTCTGGCCTGAGCCTGAAAACTGGGTACATTTACACAGTTGGGACACATTAAGTGCACTCCTGGAGCACATATTTTGGCTTAGTTTCATTAAAAAGAAAGTCAGTTTGTGTGCTTTGAGACTACATTGCAATGTGGGATAAGGTGCAGTAAGGTGGGATGACTGGGAGATTTGTGTCAGAAGTGTACTTGTCACTTCATCTAAATAGTAATTTTTTAGGGTTTGTTGCATGGATGCTCCCTAGCTGTTAAATCACTGTGTGTTTATATAAGAGGACAGTGCTAATTTTGCCCGTTCAGTTTATCATTAGTGTTCCCTGGCTATTGAATGTGTTCATGCAACCTCCCTACCTTTTTTTTTGGTTGGTGGATTGGTTTTGACTGGAGCATATCACTTGGTTATAATTCAGATGATGTTGTCTGTCAGTACTAAACTACAGTGCTGCCCTTCCCAAAGCTTGGCTCCAGCTGTTCACCAGAGTGGTGTGAATGGTGTTTGAGAGTGCGCATCTGGTCATTTTGGAACAGGTTTAGTACATTCCTTTCGGTGCTAGCGTTTAATTTGCAGCTGGAAAGCAGGCCAGCACAACACTAAATTACTCAGTTTCAGATAAATGCTTTCTTTGTGACTGCTTTGTGAAAATGATTTATGGGAATAGTCTGTATCATGATATATTTCTTCCCCTCTTTCTCCACCTGCCCTGAGTCTGACATCCCACAACTCATGTGTTAGTCTTTGCATCTGCTTACTAAGTATATAATCATTACATAAGCTGAAGATACGAACCATATAATTAAAGCAATAAGCTGAAACAGAAATTTAAATCCCATACATTTTGGCAGTTGTAGGAATAGAGAAAAATGAAAAATTGAAATTCTTCAGATGGGTATCAGCAACTTGTCTGTCCTGTGCTTGAGGAATGTTTTTGTAATCTGTTTCAATACCCTTGAAATAAAAGTAGTCCAATGTAGGAATTTCAAAGGATTTTCACTGTGTAGAAGAGCCAGAAATTGAATCTGGGCAAGCAAAATTAGATTATTTTTTTTCTGCGGAATTACACTTGAATGTGTTTTGATTAGTAAGGCTGTTTTTCAGGGGGGTGAGGGTACATGCATGTGAACATAATTACTGATCTGGTATAGATCTTGGTGATGCTCAGATTCAGGAAAACTCAGTGTTCAAGACTTGTGATAATAAACTGAAAGTACTTGTTTTCCCTTTCAGGCTCAGATCTTGATCTTTCTTTCTGAGCAGCAAGCGGAGAAGGAGAAATGGAGGGTGCCTTTTTGCTACAGTTGCATCTTTGACTCTGCTCAGCTGTTGACCTTGTAATTTATAGTGTTGTTGCATCTTGCATCTTCCCTGAGTGAAGATCATTAGGCTGTACTTGTTTTACTGTTTGTGGTTTCTAAATGTAGAGGATCAGACTACTTTCATTTTCTTTGATAATGATCAACCCTTATTAAAACCTTTGGTTTTAAATCATTGTAAAAAGGAAGTATCATTTGTTTGTGAAATATGAGCAAAGAACTTGACTGTGGAAGTGTAAACTTTTTTTAGACAGACCATGGGAAGTATGGAAATGACTTGGTAATTGTCACCTTGCCTGAATTGTTGCACAATAATATTATTGCTGTCTGCCTGGGATACAGAATGAGAACTTGCTGCCATTTATCTTTAGTATTATCTAAAAATCCATTCCATTTTATTCTGCTTTCTAAAATAACTTTGAAAAATACCTCACCCAGTTACAGCAAAGAGGAAAACACCTGTTTATTTGTTTTACCATTGGGAAAATGGGTAGTTGAAGGGGAAACACAGATGTGCTTGCTTTGTATCCCCATGAGCAAAACTGCTGAAGCAGTACATGGAAGAAGCTGCGTATTTGAATTCTTCTCTGAGCATGTATCACTACAGAGAAATCTCTTGACAAATTTTCTGCTAGTGTAAAAGTTATTTCTGGTGTGCAGACATTCTTCCTCTGCCTCAAAACAACATGAGTGTTTTTACTATGATATCTTTAGCATTATGCCGCTTACTTCTGTCTTTGCTAACTTAACGTGATTGAAATGCATCTTCTAAATAAATCACTCAGAAGTACTTTACTCTTAAAAACACTCTTTAAGTAACTACAACATGCTTTCCATTTGATATAGGTCAGTTTGAAGCTTCATGCCTTTTGCACGCTTCTGATAAGGAGTTAGTTCATGTGGAGTGAAGCACTTATCAAGAAATCTGCTTTTTGTTTTGAGCTGAAAGATTGCTATAGCTATGTAAAAGGTCATTTTGTTTATTGGGAGGGAGGCAGAATGCTTTTGCTGAGATATCTTTATGGAGCCGAGTTGATACTTGGACCATTAAACTGTATGTGTTTGCAGGAGACTACTACTTCTATAAAACCAGTTAGAACATAGACTTCTTTGGTTTTCCTTACTGTAAGGCGGTGAAAGTACTTAATGCACATATACACACACACATATATAGATATACACACATATAGAAAGACCTTGTCTACATGGTCAGTATCTATCTAGTATTGTAATCCCTTTCTCCTGTCTTAACATGAACTCGGCACCTCAACAAAAGAGAGGTATTGAGGTGCTGGAGCGAATGCAAAGGAGGGCAATGAAGCTGATGAAGGGCCTGGAAAATAAATCATACAAAGAGCGGTTGAAGGAGCTGGGATTGTTTAGTTTGAGGAAGAGGAGGCTAAGGGGAGACCTCATCACTCTCTACGACTACTTGAAAGGACACTATAGAGAGGTTGCTGCTGGTCTCTTCTCGCAGGTAATTAGTGATAGAACAGGAGGGAATGGCTTCAAGTTCCAACAGGGTAGGTTTAGAATGAACATTAGGAAAGAATTTTTCACAGAAAGAGTTGTTGGGCATTGGAATAGGCTGCTCAGGGAGGCAGTTGAGTCACCATCCCTGGACATGTTTATGTCATTAGAGTCATTTAGATGTGGTGTTGGGGGATATGGTGGAGGGGAGAACTCTGTAGAGGAGAGTAGATGGTTGGACTCAATGAGCCCAAGGGTCTTTTCCAACCTAGATGATTCTGTCATTCTATGTTGTATTCACTGGAATATATTATAGAAATTCCTGTTGAACTTGTTAGGTGTTTGTTGTGGCTCATAATTAAAATAAGTAAACTGTTACTGTCCAACCAAGTTTGGTTTTTTTTATCCAAATGGTGACTTGATGTATCTTGATTGCTTTTACAGTGCAATTAGATTTACTTTTTCATTTGTTATGGTAGAAGACTTTTGTCAAATATGGTTGCTCTTAGCAAGTGGTCAATGAGACTCAGTTGTTGACCAACTTAACTGTTGCAGGAAAAGAAGAGCATGCCTTTTGGGTACTTAGCTATGATCACTGCTTGTTCAGACAATGATTTATTGATGATCCTCACCATGTCCTGCCAGTGTAAGAACTACTAAAATGCTCAAGGCAGATTAATTAACTGTATGTGTTTAGTTTGGAGGAGGCTGAGGGGAGATCTCATTGCCCTCTACAACTACCTGAAAAGAGGTTGAAGAGAGGTGGGTGTTGGCCTCTTCTCCCAAGTGAATAATGACAGGACCAGAGGAAATGGTCTGAAGCTGTGGCAAGGGAGGTTCAGAATAGATATTAGGAAGAATTACTTTACTGAAAGAGAGGTCAGCCACTGGAACAGCCTGCCCGGGGAGGTGGTTGAGTCACCGTCTCTGGAGGTGTAGATGTGGCACTTCAGGGCATGCTCTAGTGGCCAAGGTTGTAGGGGGGTTTTGTGTGTGTATGGTTGGACTCAATGATCTCAGAGATCCTTTCCAGTCATGAAAATTCTCTGATTCTGTAATAATGACTTACTGTTCCTTGAGATGACACTTTTCTGCCACTTTTTCTTGGATTGAGAGGTCAAGAAGGGAAGTCCAGCAGAAATCCAGTGAAATGTGGAAGAAAGAAGGCTGGGGTTGGGGTCCAGATCTAATCCCCCAAATCATAATGGGAATGTTGTAGGGAAGGTGGAAATAAATGCTTCTCAGATATTTATGCCAAAAGGACAGGAGGCATTTTTCACTTGTTGCAGTAAGAGAAATTTTTTTACTGGACATAATAAGCAAAAGGTGCAGTGAGAGTGGTTCAGTGCTGGAAGTCACTCAGAGTGGTTGTGGAAACTGTGATCTTGAAGATTTTAAAAACTAAGCTGGGTAAGGCTCTGAACAACCTGGTCTAACTTTGAAACTAGCCCATTATAAGCAGGAAGCTGTACTTGTTCACCTCCGGAGATTTCTTCCAAATTACTCCAACTTAATTTGCACAGTCATAACATACTTTTCTGGGTTTTATATGGTCCTGTTTCTTCCCCCAATTCTCCTACATCCTGTCCAGGGAAATATGGATACAGCACTGTGGAAGAGAAAACTCTGGCATCAAAAAGACTCTTTGCTTGTTATCCGAGTTACTTGAGAATGTCCCATCAGACAACTGGTCTTTCAAGCTGCTGCCAGACTTTACAGGGAAACTGAATTCATCTATGATTTGTCACAATTTCCTTGGTTAAAAAGATCCAAGTGAAACTTTTAAGAGATATTAGATATCAGTGGGAACGTGTTCCCGTAATTCTTAGCAGCTGTATGTGACCAGCTATTGTCATAGATCAGTTTTTGCAGTGTCCTGCTGCAGGGTGAAGACTGCAATGAGGTCAAGTTTCAGCTCTCATATAATACACGTTTGTCCTCTCCTCTGCCCTTATCATGTAGTCTTATAGCCTGTTACTGTTTGTTATTGATGGCAAGCACCTTCTGAATACTTCATTAATGGAAGATTTAGTATGAGTGCCTGTTGTTTAAGCATTGTTTAATGAGTCAGGCCATTTTATGAGAATTTATGTTTGGATATATGATCACTGCATAATGTAAAGACTGGGCAGCTTTCAATGGAAGATGGAGGTGGTATAGTCAACACGAGGAATTTCCATTTTTACTTTGAAATAGCAAATATTTATTTTAAAGGGTTGATGAAATTTTAATCATTTCCCTGTACATTAGCTAGTCAAATTAACTGGTCCACCTGTTACTATCTTTGTTCAAGGATCAGACAGATCACCATTTTAAGAAGCCCAAATAAATAGTACAGCCAGTTTTATGCATTTTTCCCAGCTTAAAAAAAAATACTGTTTTTTTTTTTTTTAAGCTAAGGGATTTTTATGTTCTGCCACTTTGAATAATCAGTGACTCTTCTGTTTCAGTTAAAAACAAAACAAACAAAAAAAGCCAACCAGGATTCCTACCACAGTGCTATTTGTGAGTCAAGAAATGTGCTTGGGAGTTGAGAAGATCTCATTAGCCCTGCTCAGCCACTTATTGGTGTATTGTCAGTGTATCAAGAATCTTCGGTAACAGGACTGTGCTCCTTTATATCACGATTTTGAGTGCCGTAGTTCTCAGTGTCACCGTTCTCTTGTTAAGCACATTAGCGAGTGAGTAAGTATAGAAACCAGGGAACTGTGGATGCACCACGGTCCTCTGTCTCCGTGTGTCACCGTAGAATTGTCCAACTCTGCTACTTCCATATATGAGTGCAAGTGTGCAACATAACCTGTTTTATAGGCACATGTAAGGTATCTGAGTATATTATTTCATGTTATAGGATTAAAAGTAGTACAGGTTTTCTGTTACAATTATTTAAGTGTTAGCTGAAGAGAGCTATTGAATGTTTTAAACCATTGATGCTGGGTTTTAAATCCTTGTAAAAGGGATTCTAAAATATATCTGGTGCTTTTTAGGCAAGCTGTCATTGAAACTTATTGTGGTTACGGTTATTGTATTGTTGGTTCATAATCAGACTTTTCCTGAATGGAAAAATTGCTTCTAAAAAGCTGATGACCAAGCAGAGAAAATACATATGTTGAGTAGTTACATTTGTGGAGTGCAGCCAATACCAATGTATGGAAAGAATTGCATAAGTCTTAGGAGATACTGGAAAGATCTGGTCATTAATGAACTATAAAAGATTTTCAGAAATTCCTGATATTATTTTTTAAATTTTCTATTGCTTTCTGTGACAGTTCTAAGGACACAGATGCCAAAAATGTGTGGATAAAAGCTGTTATACATTATCCAGAGCAGTACGGTGCAATTTAACTACATAGTTAAACAAAGAAAAGCAATTTCTACAAAATTTCATTTTAAAGGATTAATATATATGAGCATAAGGAGGGAAGAAAACAGCTTAGTTGTACTGTCTTTGAGTTAATAAAAGACCCAGCATGATCAGCCTGCTTTTACTGACCTGGAGAAATAGTTGTTATGCTTTCAAAATACTGAACTTTATGACTGAACAACAAAATACCAAAGGAATTACTCTTTTCTATCACGTACCATCCAGTAAAAGCTAACTGGGTAGCTGAAACTGGTGGAAATAAACTTTTTTCCTTCTCACTCCTTGGATCAAAAAGGAAATTGCAATGGCCCGTTCCTAAAAACCTGTCAGATCCCCTCAGATGGGTCTTTGCATTGCTTTGAAATGCAGGTGAGATGTGGCAGTAGGGAGCTCCTGAAGGTTAAGAGTTTCTCCTTGTCTCTTTAGACTTTTTAAAAGTCTTAGATTGCCATTCACCTCTGGTGAATGCCTTTCCTCTGAGGGTAATGTCCTGTCAGCTGTCTAATAGATACAAGGTAGCTGGTGAAAGCACTTGTCAGACAAAAAGAGAGTGAATTACCTACCAACTGATACCTACCAACCCACTAGTTATCCCCAAGCTCCTTGCATCTCTGTTGTGGTTTCAGCCAAATTTACTAAAACCTGATTGACAGATGTCCCCCCCTCCCCCCTTTGGGTAAAAGAGAGGAGAGGAAGAAATTAAAAAGATTCAAGAGTTCAGAAAAAAAATTCAGTGCAATTGCCGGCGCACATTTGTCTCACCTTTTCTGAACCACCTCCAGGGACTGACACTGTGGACACCTCTCGATGACTTGTTCTTTTCCTCACACCTGGGGGTGGCAGTTTGTCTTTGTTTTTTTTCTATTTTTCCTCTTTCCTCAACCACTGCCTCCCCATAGTTTCCTAATAACCAGTGTAGATGTCTTTTTATCATCATTTTAAGCCAACTGTGGGAAAGTGGATACATTCTCATCCTCTTTGCGGAAACCTTTCAGATGTTCAAAATCTTTTGTCATGCTTCCTTCTTTTCTTTATAGCCTATTGATCTAATGACAGATGGAGGTTTAGCTGAGTCTAAAAAAATAAAGATATCTGTGAACCCATGGGTGTGTTCAGTAGCAAATATGTAGCGTAAGCAGGTGGGAGAAAACATGTGTACACTTTCTTCCTGTTTATCACTCTAGTCTTGATTTATGAGGCTTTAACCCATAATGCTCAATTAATGACCCGTAATGCTCAATAACACAAAACTGGACAGTGAAGAATGACTTAGAAATATCTGGCAGCAGTAGTTAGCTACAGTTACTGGTTTATTCTTGCCGGTTTGGTCCAAGCACTACCTGTAAGTGAGTTGGAAAACTGGGCTTGCTTTGGGATAGCTGGGCTTTCTGACTCTCTGGTGTGCATCCAAGTACCTCTCAATGCTCAGTCTCCACAGAAATTGTGATGAAATGCCCCTCTTCTCAAGGCAGAATGGGGGATTTTAATCTGACCTCTCTTGAAGGCTGATGTTCTCATTTTTATGAAGTGCAAAGGGCAAAGTGAGACCTTTCTATTCTTCTGGTTCAAAAGGGACTGCTGTTTCCAGTAAATGCGCAAGAGTTTGTGGGTTTATAGTTTCTTTTAAAAGTATATTAATGAGGTAAACTGCACTCTGCTTACAGAAGTTCGAGATCTTGTTGCCTGAAAGCCTTCCTGATCGGGAAATGGAAAGCAGCCCTTTAATGAAAGCTTTTGGATTAAGCAAGAGCTTAAGATACGCTTAAGATCCCTTCAAGCCTGATGAGCTAATATGCATGCATCCACTGGAGAATGTTTTTTATGTCATATCTTTGCAGAGTCTGCCACTGATTGTACAAAGGTACACATAGGTGGTATTTAAACACCTTTTTTACTGTTCTATTTTTACTTTTCTTTATTACACATACCTTTAAAAAAACCTTGCATACATTTTAGAAGAGGGTGCTGCATGCTGTTTCCTGCAAAAGTCAGAAAGCACACAATTTTAAGAGGTTCCTGTTTACTGGTCCGTGGTAGCTAGTGACTTAAAGGTCTTGTGTATGACCAGTCTCAGGGCTGTGCTAGCATAAGAATTGCCAGGTGCTAATGCTTCTGGCTGTGGAAAAGTGATATCTTGCGCTCAATGTAGGTTTTGGTTACTGTGGAGTCAATGGATGCTGAGGAAAGGTCTGTCCTCCCACAAAAAAAAACGAGGCACTCGAGAAACAGTCTCTGAACTTTTCTCACCTTAACAGCTACAGCTGAGACATGTCTTGCACATAATGACCATACGTGCTGTAATGATCAACTAGCTTGTCCTGGTTTGGCGTGGAGCAGAGCCAACTTTCTGTTCAATGAGAGGCTCTTGCTTATACTTGTGGCTCTTGCAACCAGGGTCAGCTGACTTCGTTTTTTATGCCATGAGGGGTTGCACTGTGGGAAGGTGTGGACAGGTCAGATGACCCAAATTGATGAATAGCATATCCTATCCCATCTGCCATGCTCAGTATTAAAGCTGGCCGATCTTATTGTTAATGTTTAAAGTTGTTTAGTTTTTTTTTTTCTAAACTCATAACTCTCTTTATTCCTCTTCTTTCTCCCCTTGGATTGAGAAGTGGGGAGAGCATCTGTCATCTTGTCATTGGCCACCCCGGCCTAAATTACAACATAGCTTTATCTTATTTGGGATCTAAAGTCAGTAGTATAATAGAAATACAAAATACTACTAGGAAGGGAGTTTTCTTGTGTGCAGAATGTTATGAAAAAGCAGTAAGAAAAAAGTACTAGTATTCAAGCGTTGTGGTAAAATAAAGTGTTTCTGTTAAATTAGAAGCCACAACATGAGGGAGTGCACAGAGGTAGAAAAGGAAGAATTGCAATGTATTTAAAAATGCGATATAGCTTAAGTTTTTCAGTTGTTTTTTTTTTAGTCATCCTGCCCTTAACTCCAGTTTTCTTCCTTCAACAGCATCAGCAAAAAACCCCATCCATTGAATACATCTCCCTTCTGCAACTCCTCACCTACGGAAGGTGTACACTTGGTGACCATGTGTTTTGGACTTGAGTTTATGTTGCTGTGTATAAGCTCTGAAACAAGTTTTGGCTTGAGATGGCCTGGTTACACTGCATTTGTTAGTCCAGTGGCAATTTTTAACTGTTATATTGAAGCAACATTGCTTGGTTCTACAGCTGTATTCCCTTGCACATTTTCTGTGTACTTTGTTTGGCCCATAGCTGATCCTAAGAAAGGGTCTAAGGATGGGGTCTTTAGGAGTTTGAAGTGATGACTTAACTGGGGAGAAAACTGAGAGGGAAAATAACTGGCTTGTAGCAGTTTTTCCTAGCAGAAACAGGATTTGACATCAGTAGGTGGGGCTTTATTGTGACCTGCAGGAGGATGCAGGGATGACAGCACAACCCCAGCCTCTCTCGGTAAAGATTCTCTGGTATTTCTCCTTGCTGATTGCCACAGCGGTTTGCATAGTGTCCAGGAAATACTGTCATATTATTTACCATTTTTCCATTTCTGCTTTTCTGAGTGTAACAATGAACTTCAAACTGAAAATAAGGGGAATAAAAAGAATAATACATGAAGAGCTTCTGATAGCTGCCAGTGATGAGGCTTGCTTTGATGCCTTTTTCAAACATTGGTTGAGACATAGCTGAAGCTCCAGTCCCGTCTCCAGTCCCTTTTCCCTCAGTGTGGGTGAACCCACACACCTGCTCGTGCAACTGAAAACCTGCTCATTTGGGTTCATGGTGGCCTCTACTGGTGCTCCTCTGCAAAGGAAAGAAATCACAAGCTGTGCGGCTCAGGTTTGGTCCTTCAGAAACCTAGTACTCCAGAAAATCTTCCCTTTATAAGTGAAGATTGCGGAGGAAAAAAGGAAAAAAGTCCTAGGGCATCTGCTGTTGTGGTGAGCGTTTCAAATCAAGTCCTGCCACCAAGAGTACATCTCTCAAAACATCATGCATTCCTTTGCTGGGCATTATGGTTTTGTTGCCTCCATGAGTAGTTGTGGCCTGGGAGAAACTCATCCTGAGCCTCAAAGAACAAGTGTAGCTCTTGCTGTAGTTGGCTCTGGGTTGCAGCTGCAGGCAGGTTGGGGTCAGGCAGATGGGGGGACTCAGGGTGTTGTGCCCTGTGTTCTCCTTGCCAAGGCTTGCTTGCTTGGGTTTGGGAGTATCTGCAGTCTGGCTCACTTCTTCCCACCCTTCCAAAATAACTGGATCCCACAGGTTATTAATGCTACCTAGAAGCCTTCTGTCTTTGAGGGTTGATAGAGAGGCTTTGAGCTGTTGATAAGAAACCTAGTGTGTATCACTAAGAGGATTCTTCAAATTGGTCTGGCTACAGGGCTCTTCCTGGATCCTTGCTGCACCAGAGAGAGCATGTCAGCAGGTTTGCATGCCAGGGAGGGCATGGAGAGTGCTTCATGGTAGGGTGAAGCTGGAGCCAGGGTGAAAACATCACGGAGAGGAATCGGTGTCTAGATTGTGCCTCTGTCCTTCTCAGCTGAAGAGCAAGGCTTTGCTCTGAACAGCAAAAGACCTTCTTGCTTCAGGTTTAAGTAACTCTTCAGGTGCTTGTGATCACCAAACCACAACCTGTTTGTAAAGCCCTTTTGCCAATAAGTTGTCTGTGGGAGAGAGGGGATCTGCGAGTGGTTTGTACATTAGGCATGTTTATTTTTTGCTAGAAACTAGAAAAATTACCAAGCTCTGGGATGTGCTGGTACAAGGGAGGTGTGTGCTCTTGCCCTGGAGGTTGGTTTTTTTTTTTTTAACTCTTAGATGCCTAGAAGGCATCTGGAGCCAGCAGAGCAGAAGGTCAGACCCTCTCAAATCAATTTCTTGAACTCGTCTGCCATACTTACATAGTACATACTTATGAGGGTGACAGTCTGATACAGAAGGTCAAGCTGTTGGAAAGTCGTGAGCCAAATCACTCAGTTTGTTTTTAAATTATGCACTTTGGGTTCATCAATTTTGCCTGTTTGTGAATTGTTAAAGGTTATGTTCTCAGTCTTTTTCTCAGAAAACATGGGGGCTAGAAAATCTGGGTTTGTTTTTTTTTTAAGCAGCTTACAGCTGAGGTTTTAACAGTTGAGAAGCTGAAGCCCCGATAAAAGCAAAGAATATCATGAGACTTGAAATAAAATCATGAGATGGCAGTGTTGCTTCTAGCAGCTGATCTTTTTGGCAGTGCTTCATTTTGTAGATCTCTGTGCAAATGCTTTTGCTTCCTAAAAGCCTTATATTGATAAATTATAGCCCAGACTAAATGCATGATTATTTCCACTATCTAGCCTGTTTATCACCTACAGTGTCACTTCTGGATTTGCCAGTTGAAGTTCTCATAGGCACAAATTAGTGACTTGTTTTCCTGGCAATGCTTGGATTTTGAATTTGGTTAAGTATCTTAAATTAATCTGACATCTGGATATGTGGGTAGTGAGAATGCGTTTCTATGTTACCAGCTAACTTTAGCCTCATAGCTGAGGAGGCTCTCTCTAGGTAACCATGCAAAGTGGCAGGAGGGAGTTCTCAGAGGAGCTCTTTGGAGGTGGCCAATGTCAGGTATGCTCTGGCAGTGTTGAGAGAGCCTGAAGGGACTGCCCTCTTGATTGTGCTTCAATTTAATCCAACCCGTTTCAACCACAAGGGCATTGTTGGCCTAACAGCGACCACCAGGGAGCTTTGACTTGTTCAAATGACAAGTTCAAATGATCCTTCAACTCCTTCTGGCTGCTGCTGTGTTTAGCTTTTAGCACAAGTCTATCCAGGCATGCTATGAAGAAGGGCGTTTTCAGTGGATGAGGATGGACCCTTGATCTGGAGCAAGTGAACTACGTCAGGCTAATACAGGCAGTGCTTTATACGCTTGTGTTTAACTGCGTGAGAGCTAAGTATTTGAGACTGCCTCCTTGGGCTCGTCAGCTACTTTAAAAACTCAGCTAGCCCTTGCCAGCAGAAGAGGTTTCTGTGAAGCCAGTGTCACATGTGGCTTGCTTATCACAGTCTGGTGGCATTGTAATAATGCCATAATGCTTCCATATCAAACTTAAAGCAGGTATCAGCATACTTACACAGCCCTTTAACTAGGATCCAGTCCCAAGCAAGATCTTTCTCCATGGATCAAATGGTAATTATACTCTTTACATATTTGTTTTTCCCCTGGGCTTTTCTTCTCACCCTGAAGCTTTTCTGCAGTTAGTTTACTCAAACGGTGATGGTTTGTTGCTTTCAGCCAGAATAATCGCTGCTCTCCCTGAACTTGAATAACACTGATGTCCTTTGAGCTAAGGGAAGCAGAAGCTTTTCCTGGCTAAACAGTAAACCTAACTGGTCCAGGCACAAGCTTTTAAACAGCTTGCTCGCCTTCTGTGTGGGCAACCTTCTTTGCGGACTGCAAGGGTGGGAATTTAACTTCAATATGTGGCTTTTTGCGTAGGAATCAACAGTCTTAGTTTACGTAAACGTGTTCAAGAGAATGAGACCTGGGGTTTGTTATTGGCTCTTGACTGAGGCTAAGTGAGGTGGTAGCAGCTACTTCAGAGCTATGGTAAATTCAGGTGACTGAGCTTGACTTGGTGTGAGACAACGGTGGAAGCCTCTTGGTCTCTTGCAGTGCTGTAATAAGCAATGACATGTGGTCTGAGTATGTGAACTCAGGAGGAACAATTACAAAAATGGTGGATTAAAATAAGGCAATGAAATGTAAAAATGTTCTGTCCTGGAAAGGGCCTTCCTGCCATTTAGAAAGGGAAAAAAGATGGCGCCTATGTTCTTCTGCCAGGATCAACAGTGCAGATTGGCTTGGCTTTGGTAATTTTTCATAGAATTCCACTTTAAGTGCTCCCAAATGAACAAATAGTATTTGAACTAACTTAAAAGAAGACTCTTCTCCCTTTTGAAATACATGGATCATAAAAGGAAAAACCATTATAAAGAGTTGCAGATACCTGCCTGTGTATTGTTTTGAAACTTTTTTGCGTCACTGAAACCTGTGCACTGCTGTTGATCAAGCTCTGCAGCATTTACCACAGAGAGGGTTTATTTTGGAAGGCTGTAATTTACGGGTAGGAAAGGAGTCGGGGTTTCAGGGGAAAATTTCAGTGGCAAGTTCCAAGTACTCACTAACTTCTTTAATACAGTCATTCCAAATCCTCAGAGAGTTTAAGGGGAAAAAGCTGCAAGATCTTCCTAAATAGCATCTGCTTTTGTCATTCTCCAAGTCAGAGTACTGGGCTAGATGGCTATTGCTTTGATGCAGCTGGGCATCATTACTTATATTTTTAAGCAACATGAAATTCCTCTTCCCGTGTTCCCACAAACATCATGCTATAGATATTTTTCCTCTGTGTATACATATGGGATTGTTTATTTCCTGGGGGATGGCTGCACCCTCATAGTGCTTATCTTCTCATGCTATTATTTCAGGACTAGTTGATGGCTGCAAAAAACAATTCCCCAAACAGGAAAACGTCAGGCCTAGCCTCTTTCAAAGCACGTCTCTGGCACACTTATTAGTTGAGGGGAGGTTTCTTGTTGTGTAATGTGGGGCTGAGGAACCTGAAGGGGTCAGCAGAATGTTTTGTTGCTCCATGTAGATGAAAATAATTTTCTCCCCCCAATTGCTCCACCTAATTTTTCACTTAAGTATTTTCATCAAGCATATGGATATAATCTGTTTTGGAGACTGCATATAATCTCCATGAAAACTTTCTGATTTATCTTCTACAGAGTACCTTCAATGATAGGTTTATTAAAACTTTCTCACCTTGCTCTCAGAAATGTCAAGCAAGGAAATTCATCTTGATTTTCACAAGTGGATTAGCCTTGGCATAGCTGTGATGCTTCTTAGTCTTCAAAGTGCCTTCAAGATTACAGTGTCATAACAACATTAGCAATATTGCTCTAAAAATGTGCCAGCTAGCATTCTTCAATATTAATACTAAACAAAATAAGGTGAATCCATGCAGAAAACTTTACAGGTAGTTTAATCTTCTATCACAGTGTAGAAACTGCAGCTGATTCATGATCAATGTGCCTAGTTCAGTTACTTTTGGAACCAAAATTCTAGTTGAAGGTTGTAAAGTGTTGAGACACGACAATATTAAGGTGGGATCTTCTAATAACTTAGAGCATTTATGGACAAACAGACGGAGGGAGGTGTGTTCAGGACAGATAATTGGGAGCCTGACTTTGGTTCTCCACATGGGTTCATGTTGCCTTGAGTTTGTATCTGTCCCCTCAAAACCGAGTATAGATAACAGTTGTTTCACTGATGAAAATGAGGTTTCAGTGGATGTTGGTTTAGATGTGCAACTTCCACAAACAGTGTCTGTCAAACTGTTTCAGGTAACAGTTGACAGCATGTTGCAGAGCGTAGATTAAACAAAGTTTATGCCTCACTTTGAAAATTGTTAAAAATTACTGCTGTTCTCATGCAGATGTTGGCTGCTGCTGGCCCACTTTGGGATTACAACATTGTGATTCAGAGATGCCATCCTGTCTCCTCCAGTGCTGTTTATCCATCTGCACTGATAGTTTTCCCATGACTCTGCACAAGGATGAAAGGGAAAGACAGAAGTCTAAATCTGATGATTGACTATCATTCTCATACTTCAAAGGCTATTGCTTGGTCTGGTCACCTCCTGCACTATTTATGTTATATGCAAATCATCTGATCCACATTGAGCTTCTAATAATTCTCAAGCTATTTGCCAAAGCTGCTCATCACTGTCCTTGCTGCCATGGAAACAAATTGTTCCCAGTTTCATAGGAAGAATATTTTCTTTTTCTGTAACAGCTTTGCTTATGATGCATCAGAAATTGGGAGGCCAGGCACGGTTTTTGATAACCAGGTGCTCTGGAAGAGTTTTTTGAGAACTAAAGGATGGGCGATGCAACTTAACATTTGTTGTTTGTTCCGTTTGGAAAATCAAGTGAAAGAAGAGGGGGATGGGTATTTGATCATATTTGCTGCTTTCTGTTAAGGAGAGCGTTGTCCAAAAGTCTTGCTGCAACACGTCATTTTAAAAAATGAATGACCGCCATTGTCTTTCCTCCGTCCTTTGCGTCTTCATGACAGTATGATTAGTGTGTTCCCTTTGACTTTTTCTCAGACAACATCGAGCAGTTGCTACTTACTTAAGCCACATTTGGCCTTCTCATCCTTGTGAACGAGAAGTGATTGGGGCAGGGGGAAACCAAACCCTTCCCAATTGCAGTATCCTTTGCATACACTAGTGGGATTTGGAAACTATATATGGTGGTACAAGACTGACTTTTGCCTGCTTTGAGCCCACCTGCTGATGGATTGTTATGAAGTATGTTCCCAAAAGCACAAAGATTGATTTCTTTTCTATGAATGTGAACAAACAAGTATTCTAACACCAGCTTGGTCTGGATATGAATTATTGCCCAAACAACTTGGTTGATTTTCATCGGGCCTTTTTTTGCACACACACTTTTTGGTTCATCGTAGGGCTGCCATGTGCATGTGGGAAGAGCTCCCTGTCTGGACAAAGGATGCTTAGCTAAACAGCCCTTTCCAGGGTGTGCCTGCCTTGGTAGCAGCAGGCTGGCCATGATCTCAAACATCTGATTGAAGTCTCGGCTTTTGATAAAATGTGCCCTGATTTCACTGTTGCTTTATCCTTTTATTTGAGGGATATTCCCTCCCATCTGTTTCTTTTGTTCAGCTCCTGCAACTTGTCTAATGTAGCAGAGAATTCAGTGCAGGATTACAGCAGTCTGCTTTCTTCCTCGCTGACATGCCTAGCACAGCAGGAGCCTTCTCCCTAATTGAGACTTGTAGGTGCTAATGCAATAATACTTTTGCTGATCTTGACAGTTTACAGCATATGGTTGCTTCTCAGCAGAATAGGAATACCCTCACGCAATAGAGCTACAGGGTGGGCAAGGTACCCCCAGCAGATCTGTTGCATTTTTGCTTTTCACCAGATGGAGCAAACTGGTATCTAAATGGCTGTGGATTCCCCTCCATTGCTACCTGTTGATTTTTATTCCACCGTTATGGGGAATCTCTAGATTTTACCTGTCGACAAAGAAGTGGTGTTTGATTTTTCTGCGGAAGACTGAGGGAGGATCTGATCAACACATATAAATACTTAAAGGGTGGGTGTTAAGAGGAAGGGGCCAGTCTTTATTTAGTGGTCCCCAGTGACAGGACAAGAGGAAATAGGCACAAACATTACATAGGAAGTTCCATCTAAACTTGAAGAGGAACTTGTTCACTTTGAGGGTGGCAGAGCACTGGAACAGACTGCCCAGAGTGGTGGTAGAGTCTTTGTCTCTGGAGACATTCAAAACCCATCTGGACATGTTCCTGTGCAACCTGCTCTAGGTGGACGTGGTTTGACAGGGGGGTTGGACTAGATGATCTTCAGAGGTCTCTTCCAACCCAATATTATTCTGTGATTCTGTGATTTCAGGTTTGGTAGGACCCACTATTGGTAGACTGACGAAAAGGGAGAGAGAACAGAGGAGACAAATGATCGTTTTGATTTACTGGGCTCACAAGCCAGGAGTGACAACTGAAATAGGAAGAGGTCAATGTGCTCCCTCACTTCCACTCGGTCTTGCCCTTTCAATAGTTTGGACCTTGAAGGTTTTAAGCATATCCAAATTAATTGCTCAGTTTTTCATTCTAACATTTAAATTCAGCAGAAAATGATAAAAAAAAAAAAAAAAGAGCTTTTTGGGTTTGTTTTTTGTTTGTTTGTTTGGTTTGTTTTTTGTTTTTTGTTTTTGTTTTTTCATTGAGGGTTTTAATCTGAAAAAGAGACTTCTAATGAGGACAGACGTTTTGTAACCAAATAATTAAATTACATACTAGATAATAGGCTGTGCCTGTCTTGTCTTCAGCAGTCATGAAAGTAAACCTTGATACTGGACGTGGATATGAAAATGAACACTTTCCATGGTTTTCCTGTGATTTACAGCCAATGAAACTTGACAGTGGAACAGAAAAGGAGAAAGCAAACAAAAATACCCTTTTGTCTAACAGCATAAACAAGAGAGAGACATCCAGTGCCCTGCCAGGAAGATTTTGGTTGTGTGGCGTGTGCTGTAGTTCTCAGCCATCCTGTTTTGAGGCAGATCAGGTGCAGGGCTCAGCAGACGCTTCTGAGCGCTAAGTAGTTGGGGGCGAGTGGGTGAAACACTGACTGACTTGTGTTGGCAGATGGGAATTCAGGGATTCATTAGTCATGCTGTAGTCTCTTGTTTTGCAGTGTGTCGTGATGAAAGGAGAGAAAAGTGTTGCCTTTCGATAGCTGAAGAGGGCTTTTAAAGACTGCAGGCTGAAGGATGCTGTACTTGAACCATATTGTCTTCCACAGCAGTAGATCACCGAGACAGTCGTGTTGCAAATCAGAGAGACGTATGTGATGGGATTAGGATTACCAAACTCTGTTAATTATGGAGACTGGACTTCTGGACATTGTTTTGGAATAAGCAGAGAATGAACCAAAGAGACACTATCTTAAATGCATTTTCTGTACATAGGAAGACCTTTTTCAACTATGGCATAATCATAGAATAATACAGTTATCTTCTTACCAAATCAGAGTCTGTTCCAATGAAAATCAGTCAACTGGAAGATAAACATTTTTTTTTTTTTCAAAGCATCTTACTTAATGGTGCCTTTATAATACTCAAATTTGATTTCTACATCTATCTTATGTTGCTCTTGCCTCAGGAGACTGCAGTGTGCCTACTTAAGCTTTGCCTTGCCATTCTTCAGTGATTCGCTTTTTGGGTGGAAATTAGGTCTAGACCTGTGCTATCTGTCAGAGGAGTATAGTATGTGTGAGGCACACCGTCCTGGTCACATCATTTTAATTTTAGATCTCAGGAGGGAGGAGGAAGACAAACAAGTCTTTCCAGCCACCTACATCCTCAGTATTGAAGTCACAAATGTCTAAAAGGGTGTTAGTAGAAATGATTAGCAATGAAATCATCCATGTAAGTTAATAGATGGGTAAATATATGATGAAGTGAAAGATGCCATAAAATTAATAGTTGGAGAGACATGAATATTTGTAACCTTGCTAATGTCTGTGGCAAAATGAAGTACTCCTGAATAAATTAGAATAACAATGAGAGGAGTAAGCATATGAAAAGTTTGAAGTATGTTCTGTCAAAACTGGGCAATGTTTCTTAATTGGGTGTATCTCAGATGTAGGCTTCTGCCTGAATAAAGATGGATGAACCTTGTGAAATGGTCCAGCCAAGAGGAAACAGTTAATGGACACCAGGTCATTTTGCACCAGTTACTTAGTAAAGAGATGAGTGGAAAAGTCCTTCACACAGTGATACCAGCTTAAAGAGACTAACTGCTGGCAGCCCCTCGGCTAGAGCCCTCCAAGCTTGGTTTTAGGCCTTCTTCTACTGAAGTGTGTAGGTAAATAGAAGGGTTTAAAATAAGTGTTCCTTGGTGTAGTAAGTGCAGTTTCACCAAAGTCCTCCCAAATCTTGGCTGCCTCTGAAGATGTTAAATGCTGTGCTTTCCCCATATTCTCTTTTGTCCCTGTTGTTCTGCTAGCATTGACACTTTTCATGTTAGTGGTCAGCCATTGCTCTTTGGGTTGTGGTGCTCATCACAAATACCCTTCTAGCTCTTAAAGTAAGGGATATAAACTGGCGCGGGTTTGGACAGTTCAGATAAGTGTGATATTTGGAAGTGGATCCCCATCTGTGTTCTTGAATTAAGGGGACTGAACAATTTTTGTTTCTTTGTTAGCTGTGAGTGTCCAACACAAGCAGCAGATTGCCAAGCCTCCCTGGGAGTGGTTCCTTTGAGGTGCCTAAGTACAAATGAGGGCAGGTTTGTGCATCTCTTTAGAGACTGCTTCTACACAAGTATGACCAGTATCCTTGCAATACTATGGAGAACCAGCCCTATAAAAACTGAAGTCCCATCTTTG